>LBNU01022814.1:21266-33990 GCA_014162995.1 Artemisia annua
TAAAACACATCTTTGGTACATTAAAATACATTCATGTATTATCTAAATCAGCAACTCAACTTAATTATACATTCATACCTTGAGTAGGCGTAGAAAATCCTTCCATGACAATCATGTCTTGATACTTAATCCTCCTCTAAAAATTGCACACAACAAATTGCATTACACTTTAGTGTGTGCGATAAGATCATAAAACTGTAAAAACCACTAACATGTTGCATTATAGTGAGGATAACAATAAAGTTGGTCATAACATCAAATCAAAAAACTTCAGATTAGAACTAAAGGGGTGTTTGGTTATGCTTATTAAAGGTGCTTATTGGCTTATTCAATTACCATAATACGATAAGTTTATGATAAAGCTATAAGCTTTTTTGAGAAGCTTAGTAAAAAACCTCTGAACTCCCAACTAATTCTATCATAGCTTAGTGTGTTTATAGTAAAAACACAAATATTAAGTGTAGAAGTTTTCAATAAAACATAAAAAAAAAGTTACTAAAAGTTGATGTGTATAACAAAAAAGTTAAACCATAAAAAAGGTTACTAAAAACTATCAGCTAGATAAGGCATAAGTTAAAGTTCTGTTGAGGTCTTTTTCGGATTCTATTTAGAAGCAAAAAGAGGTTTACACATAAATCATAAGTATAGAATAATGGTTGTATGCCACATCCGTGATTACCAACTCAATAATATTATCGCAATATAGTAACGTAATAAGCTGATTAAAAACTATATATTCTTGCTGAATAATTCTCATGTACATACATTTAATTCCTTTACAACGGCCAACTATTTTTATTTATTTTTTATTTTTTTTAAACATCACGTCAATGAATAAAGTTAGGTTATCACCTATGTAGTTTTTTTGATTTAGGAGGTGATTCTTATCAAATAAAGATTGTGATGCGTGATTTTTTTTTTTTTATAATTTAAGGAAAACACCTTCTATATTAAACAATGACTATCTAACCCATGTGTTTTTGTTTGTTTTTTTTTAATAATTAGCTTTGTATAACGTTTTTAACTGACAGACATGTTAAGTTTGAGGTTAATGTTGTTGTTTAACTTTAACTATTGATATCATGTTGTATAAAATGTGCGAGTTTAGTAGCACATAATGAGCGTTGATGAAGTTAAAATATGCTCCATAAAGTTTTTAAAATGTTTTTATGGATATCCATATATAAATTTTAAATAACAATTTCATGAGTCGTTATTATAAGTAGAATCGCGTATATTTATTTTAATATCACAGTAACTCATGCTTACCATTTGATATTTATATTCCCGTTACTAATAGTTTAGCCGTATTTCAAACCCGTGTACGCATAAATTAAACTTTTAAATAGTAACACGAGTCCTTGTTTAAAAAAATATTCTAATGGATGAAAGTTTAAAACTAACATTAGTTTAAAAAATATTTAATGTATATTATAACTAATTCACATATTTACCAAATTTATTTTAATGGGTGAAAGTCAAAAAAACTAATACTATTACTCATGTAATTTTAAACAACGTTAACATTATAAAGTATAGGGGGTATAAAGTATAAGGGGTTATTTGTCTATTATCTAAAGTTATTAAAAAACATACAGACTTATAATTTTACACTTATCTCTAATATATTTAAAATTCAACCACTAAGGTTTTATTAATTACCTCCTCTTTTCTTAAGTTTTTATTTTCATAAATTTGACACCTATGTTTTTATGTATTTTTTTTATCAATCAAATTCTCCACCAAATTTATTAAAGTTTGACCAAAATCAATTCAATTTTGACTTTTTATTGGCCAATCATATTGCTTGATTTCGCTTATGTGTCAAAATCGAGCTCTCCTATTAGTCCAATTTTTTTTCAATAAGAAGGGTTTTGTAAAAACACTCCAAAATGATGTAATTCTTGTATTATATAAAAGATTTATGTAAACTGAGATGTGATCAGAGCAGGATTCCTTGCCTCTCAAGGAGGTAGGTCAAGATAAACACACCATAAAACTCACACAAATCAAATACTATAAGACTTAAAAGGGAAAAAAGATGTCTTTACATTGCTTTACAACAGAGAACAACGAAAGACTAGACACACTATACTCTTTATTCACTTAGTTAAAAGATATAGTGAAAGATCAACAACAAAAATACCTAAAAACATCGACCAAACAAAAAACTCGCAATTCACAAATTAAGGTTTCAAGATTCAAACCCTATTTTACATAGGTGACCAATTGACCACCACTAGGGCTGAGAATCGTCTCAGTATCAACGATTCAACTACAAAAAATACCAGATCTACCACTAGAACTAAAAAGCCCTAATTAACTGAAACCTAAGATACTAAAAACACCAATTTGATACCCAAGAATCAAGAACCACCAATTTAAATGATTGATAGCTCTTATACCATGTAAAAATAACGATTTCAAAAATAACTACACCGATATTGCACTCAACCAACCACCTTACGTGCTTTATTACTAAAACTAGATAAGTACGAGTTTTATCAAACGAGTGCAATTAACATAAAAGAAATGGTTTTCCCCAAACGGATGCAACAAACAAATACACATACACACTTACAATCAACCTTACTACGACACTTAACCCTAACAATGATCAAGGCGATCAAAAGACTAATATAAAACCAAACCAAACGTTGAGACATAATGATAATATTAGTCCCTGCACTTTATAACCAATGAGTTTGTAGTATACCAAGTATGCTTTCAACATTAGAGTGCTAGGTGCAGTGCGGATTATCTGCAACGCCAGCTCAGCTTTTACCTTGTAACATTCATATAACACAAAACCAAGAAAACACATTCCCCAATAATATTTATACAACACATCACAAAAACCCCACTTTCCACTAAAAAACAAATTAAAAAAAAATCACACACACAAACCGTGCGTTATGTGTATAACGTGTGGGCCTCTAAGACCATCTGTAATGGATGATCGAAAAGTCAGTCGGTCCCTCTTTTTGGACGTGTCGCCCTATTACATGCGGTTAGTTATGTTATAACTCGGTCGTATACTCGACCGAGTCCTCCCATTTGTTTTTGTGTGAGTGTGTTGTTTTTTATTTTTTTTGTGAGGTATTTTTGTTTTTAAGTGAGATGTGGTTTTGGTGGTCACTGCAGTCGTCTTATTACACTAACTTGTTCATGAAGAAGGTTGTAGTGAGTTGGTGCTGATGTGCGAGTAGTAACTGCCGTCACACAAGTGATGATGTAGTTTAACATGTTATTGGTATCAAATTTTTCCTATAACGGCTCTATAATCTTAGCTCTCTTAATACTTTTGACTTATCAAACTTTATTTTTTGTTCCGTTTTTTTTACTTCGCAGTTTTAATAAAAACAAATTAAAAAAAAAAAAAAAAAAAAAAAAAAAAGTATGTAGATCCTATTTTGTTTGTGTGTAAACTCACAACCTCTTGTTTAAACATATAATTTTAAATTTTGGCGAGAGTTATACAATCAGTAACTTAGCATTCACATGCTTTCTAAAAGTACACGATGGAGAAATAAAGCAAAATACATCTTCCTAGTTTGTTGTATTCACTTTTTACCCTAACATGATGAGAGGATACAGCTATTTCATGTGGCTAACTTACTATAAAAATGATCATATTCCCTTTCTATTTCATAAAATGGGCAAAATGAAAGAGATGATATTATTGTTGTTTCTTTGAAATAGAAATAAACATCCACAGATTAAATCACATTATTGTACAATTGCATAGTTGCACGTATATATGTAGATAAGCATAGCATTTATATATGTAGATACATCATACATGCATCAATATGAAACAATTTACCTTCATGGCTTCACCTAGAATCTCAAATAGATATAGAACAGCCTCGAATAATTGGATCCGGTTGTATTATGATCCTTGCAACTCTATTTGCTAACTGTTCTCGGCCTAGCTAGCTCCTTGGTAGCTCTTTCATAATAAAATTCCGTCCAAGAAAAAAGGTATAAATACATACAGGAATATCAACAAGTAATTTTCTTGAAGAGACGTTGTGGACTAACATTTCCTAGCAAGTTTTTGATCATGCGAGATTCTCAATTAAAACGAAAAATCAACATATTATGTACATGCATGTTTATTTTGCCAAGTAATTGTCTAGTTGACCTTTTTTTCCTAGCTAGAAATGTTTAATGATGACTTAAAATGGACTACCTCAGGAGATTATTGCAGATAATTATGAATGAAGATTCATTCTTACCCGATCCGAAACATTTTTATTAGTTATGTTTATATGGAATAACTATAGATAAATATCTTGGGTTTCAATAACTTCTTGGTTTATTTTACGTATTAGGAATTGAGCTTTTTAATACAATTTGCAAATTTTTTCTCACGTACTATAAATATCACATCTTTTTCTCAGTATAAATACATGACCTTTGATCACTCCATATATTTTAACCCATCACCTTTTCAATTCAATCATGGAGAGCAAATACGGCGTAAATGTTTTCGTGCGTGGAACCGATGGCAAGAAGCACCAAATTACCCCGGTTCTCAAAAACACAGGCTCATCAGAACTCACACGGAATTTTCAGGTGAAGTTCACTATTGATGAGGCCGCGGGCCTAGAAGACCGTTTTAATCTAGTAATCAGGATTAAGGCGGTTAAATGGATGTTTTTCAGTAAAACTTTGGTTAAAGTACGTGTGCGGATAAAAGACCTAGTGGAAGGTATTACAAAAGAAGGGAAAGAGAGTCAGTTAGTTAGTTATCCAATTGTTAATGAGAAGGCGGAACCGGGAGCTTCTCTCACTTTTTCGTACAAGTTTCGGAAGATATTTCTACGTACAACAAGTTTGGAATTTGAAATTTCTTGCTCGTGCGGCCCACGTTGCTGAGTATGGTCGTGAGGGTGGTGGTGGCGGTTGTGGTGGCGGTGGTGGAGGCTGTTCTTAGGTTGGCAGTTGTGGTGCTAATCGTGTCAAAAATAGTATGTTACAGTATATAATTTGGTTAAGTTGTTAATTATGTTTATTATAATAAATGTTTGATCAGTTTTTGAAATTGTTATCAAACCCTTTTTAATTAATGGCTGAGACCAAGATATCTGTATGTCAAAGTTCTTAAGTTTTATAAATATTATTATACACTTAATCTTTGTCTAATTTGTTTGATGGTTTGATATATACTTTGTATGATATACAATAGATCGAGTACATTAAAGACGTAGGTATATGTCTGTACAAAAAGTGAATAATGAGCTTGAAGCCATGCCATATGTCACAAGTTATTTCTTTTTTTCTTTTCTCTTAGAACGATATTTCACTTAAAAGATCTAGCAAGAAGTTTGAGAAAGAAAATGATTACTAACATGTCAATACTATTACCGAGTATTATTTTTAGAACGCCATATATGTCACAAGTTGATTCTGAAATTTGAATAAATTAATTACCTAATATTGACGTACTCTTTCGATAAGGCAATTAAAATGTGATTGTACAAAAAATATGCACCCAAATTATAATAAAGATAGTCAAAGAGCACACGGTACTATAGCTTAGGCCATGCGCCAATTCGATGTGTACTCACGCCATGGCACCCTTGTCACCGTGCCATCGCTTGAGCCAGTGCTTGCATTTCTATTTTTTTTCCTTTCTTGACCGTGGGTTTATGTTTTATTTCATGTTGTTTTTGTGTTTGATGTTTGTATTTGATGGTTAATGTGTGTGTGAAGTGTAGATGTATTTAGTGTGTGTGAGTACTGGCGTTCAATTTTTTATTTATTTATTTATTTATTTATGTAATTTGTAATTTTAATTTTGTAACTTTTATAAAATGTAATTTGTAATTCTATTTTTAATGAATGAAAAATTAGTTATTTAAAAAGATAAAATAGAATAGTGAGTCTTAAAAGAGGTTTTCACTTGAGCTATAAGAGATGTTGTTTTTTGGGTAGGTAAGTGAAAAGAGATGTGAGGAAGAAAAAACTGACGTGACACAAGAAAAGTCATGTCTTGACACCTTGTGCTCCAATACTACGTATAACATTGAAGGGGTTTCTTAAATAAATGCAGAATTAAAGCAAAGTTCATTTTCTTATCATGCTTTAACCTTTATAAGATCATTTTGCTTTTGAACTTTTTATGCCATCATAACCACAATACTTACCGGTCACCGTTAGCATCAGCCTAAGAGATGTTTTTGGTTTTTGTGAGTGAAAATAGACGTGCATGACATAAAAAAATAATAATAATAATAAAAAAAAAAAAAAAAAAAAAAAAACCCATGTTTTGAGACTTGAGCAACGAGACCATGTGCTCTAATACTCCGCATAACATTTAAGGGGTTTCTTAAATAATTGAAGAATTAAAGTTAAGTTCATTTTCTTATCATGCTTTAACCTTTCTAAAATCATTTTGTTTTTCAACTTATGCGGAATTAATTCTAAGCAATTTTATGCCATCATAATCTAATAATTAATACTTAAATCAATACATGAGTTTAACGAATTTTACTAATAATGAAGTGTTGGCGTTGGTGTTCATGACACATGCCCGAAGACAGATGCTACACGTGTTCAAAGTGCACTCACTGAACGATTATAAAGTAAACATTCTTTTATTCATGGGAATCCTTATACCCAGCAATCCGTTTCAAATACCATACTAGAGCCGCCAAGACCGGATATTGCAGGATATTGTTCCCCACGTGATCTGACGCCTAGCACCTAGGCTAGGCATAACCCTCCATCTATATGTTGTCAAGTATAGTAGTTGTGGCAGTATAAATACCCCAACCTTTATTTTCTAGCCTTTTGGCTCACGCATTTACTCTTGCATTTATTATCTAGCCTTTTGGCTCATATCTTTTACTTACTCTCATGTCAGATTTGGTTTTGGGATCGAACTCAAAGCGAGGCTAACAGCCTCGCTATCTTGTGAAGATGGTGCCTTACACGAGAAATTGACTAGATATGTAGTAAACTTTGCCCGCAGGGACAAGTATTGTTTAAGTGGCAAAGTATTGATGCAATGAGCCTATAAATATCCCTCATACCTGTCCATGAGGGATGTGAGTGTGTAAACATTTATTCATAATAATATCATCTTTCTTATTCACCTCACCCTCTCTATACTTTCTCTCTCCTAAGGTTCCACCATGTTTATCTTTAATCATCAACCTCGACCTCCCAAACCAAATAAATCATCTTCATACTTTTCGGTCCTACAATTGGTATCATTCGCCTCAAATCGATTTAGGAGTTTCGTTGTGCTTAAAATTCTTTTTTATTGTTCGAGTTTTTGAGTCAAAAACTTGCGTGTGTTGTTTTTATACAAAACCATGTGTTTTTTATTAAAAAGTTTCGACCTTTTTACTTTTTTTAGCTTAAAGTTGTTTTTATTAAAGGTTTTGTGATTATAAGCGGGTTTTGGCAAAAAGAACGGATACAAATCGCTTGGATTAGTGATTTTTTATTTTTGGCAAAACCGTGTGTAGGTGCTCGAATGACGTTGTTAATCCGGTCCGAAAGTACTTACGTGCTCTTAAGCCGAGGAGCAATTATTTACTTCAAGGTAATCATTTACCCGAGTGTCATTGTTAACTTTGATATTATTAAGTGAAATCAAACAATATCAACAAACCTAAGTGTCAAAGTACGACCATGTACTCCGCATCCATGTAGACGCAAAGAGACATCCTTACATTACCTGAGAAAAATATGATGGGATTGAAATCAGGAAATCCTAATGTTTAAATAATCGATTTTTCTTAATAACTCATTGAAGCAAAAAGTAAACCGATTCATAAAATTTAGATATTCTTAGAATTATCACCATAAGAATTCACCATTGATACTCATCCTCACACTCTCTTAGACTATGTGGCCGTCGAAACTGTTTTCTATGGAGGAAATTACACAAAGTTTGAGTGTGATGGTTTTCCAACATCCGGATATATGTATGATATTGTATTTGAATTGCTTGATTGTTTATTGTATGGGAAAGTTAATAAACCACTCTCTTGCTAAGGTGCTTTATAAGTACATTCTTTGCATAACTAATTATATCATTGTTGTTTTTCAAGTAATTACATACACGTGAACAATAAGAAATAATTTGTATAAGGATGCGGGAGCCTAACAACAGCGGTTGGTTTTTCTAAGTTTACAAAAGACGGTATTGATTAGTTGGCCCAAGTCCGGTTGTGGGTTTAGATCCGTTACGATTTGTCTCATATATATAACCTTTATATACTGTGTCTCAACAAACATAATAACCTAGCTAAGAGGTTACATAATACCATCTGATAGTTATTATTGTTGAGTCAACTCCCTATGAGAATATGAGATTCATATAAAAATACCAGACTAAATTGGGGCCATTACATGTGTACTTATAAAACTAGTTAGCGTACCAAAACAACACTTAAATTCTAAGAGAATAGGCATATATCATTCATAATATTACATATTTACATCACCATTGACTTATGATATATAAAAATAAAACTCACTCACATACTATTCAACTATACCATAATAGAGAGATCTCACTGTTACATAACTATCAAGACTTTATACTTGCATAACATGCTAGATGTTATACTTTTACATTTCACATGGTTTATGTCGATTGGAGTATGAAGGTCTTCTTTCTTGGCAACAATAAATTTCTGAACCCTCTCAAAGTGATTGCAATTAGCCGAATAGTGTGCCCAACAACTAAAAGAGTCATCAACCCAATCCAAACCGAAATGATACCTCCCGCAACCCACCTTAATGATTTAGACTTGGGTGTTGGTGTCAAAACCCAAATAGAAACCAAATAAGTGAGGGACATAGATGTTGTAGCAATCCACATAATCACCATCAATAGCCACAAGAAAACACGATGCTTTATAAATGGTAAACCACTAATAAGCAACAAAATAATGCTAAGAGTTGAAACAAAGCCCACCGTGTTGCATATTAGAAATATGTGGTATAAAGTTGGATGATTGGATACCATGATAGCGTATCCAGCCATCTTAAGTGGATCATTATTGGGTGAGTCTTCTTGCCAAACGCCACTCGGGGGATTAACACCTGCTTGAAAGGCCATAGTTGCAATCAACGACGCCACAACCATTAACGAGCTTCTCTTCTTGTCTAGCCAATCTTCATAGTTTGTTGAACCATCTTTTGAGTGATGATATGCTAATCTGTCTAACCCCATATTATTTCTTGAATTCATGGGAATCCGATTGACTAAACCTTGTGGTTTTGCCTCAACAGCTCCTGCTCGTGTTAGCGATAGCATAATTTGTTGATATGTTAAATCTCTTGGAACTTGAGCCAGTATATCCAACGGTGTTTCTCCATTCGTGTTTGTAGAATTCACTTCTATCATCATATTAGTAAGTAGCAAGAATCTAACGGTCTAAAAAATGTAGAAAATAAAAATAATCAGTCATACATCTTTATCTTTTTGAACATCAGAAGACACTTTTAATACACGCTTTAACCAAAGGCACCTTGATACCTCTATAGGTTAATAGACCGTTAGTATAAATCAGCCATATATAGTTAATAGGACAAATCTTTCAAACAAATTAATATAGTAACAAATACGATGGAAAGAATTTTAGTATATATGCATACCTCAACTTGTTTGTCAGCAACAGCTAGGTGTAATATAGTATTGCCATGAGCATCTTTGGAGTTTATAAACTCGTAGTCAATGATAACCTCTATTAAGAACTTCAAAACCTCGAGTTGGTTATGCTTGACACACAAGTGCAATATGGTGTCTTGTTGCACCATGACTCTAGCTGCATGAGGTTGAGCTTGCACAAGCTCTTTCACAACTTCACAATGTCCTTTAATCGCTGCAAGATGAAGAGGGGTTCCACCATCACGATCACGTGCAAGGCACGTCTCAGGGTTAGCCGATACTAGTGCTTTCACTATTTCCACATACCCTTTAGCAGACGCTATATGAAGAGGCAAATGTTTTTGTGAATCACATTCCATAGCAAGGTGTGGCTTTCGAGTTAGGATCTCGTTGACAAAATCAACATGTCCAAGCATCGATGCAATGTGTAGAGGCATGTCACCATGGCGGTTTAGGGTAATTCTATCGAGAATAAGTGGATCGTCTTGAAGCAACGTTAGCAAGACGATTGTATTTCCTTCTAGTGATGCTTCATAGAGAAGTTTCTGCATGGTGTCCATTTTTCTATAAGTACAAAAAGCACAAAATAGATCATGTATATATATAATAAGAAAGTGGATCATGCTTATATAAAATTAGAATTTATCTTCTTGAAGACTTTTCTGTGAGTTGAACAGGGATATGTTCGAGAGAAATAGCAGTCGTAAGCGGTAGCAATATAACAGTAGTTGTTTTGTTCTATAAAAGTGTTTGATAGCTGTAATTGAATTTTAATGTGTAAAATGAAGTAAAAGTAACGTTAAAAATTTAATGTTTGTTTTAAAAGTGTTTGAAGAAGTAGCATTACAATTATAAAAAGCTTGTTTTAACCACTTGTTGCCAAATAAGATTTTTATCAAAAATGTTAAATGTTAAACGCTAAGAACTCCGAAATGTTTTATGCTAAACATACCCTACTTGTGATGACTGGAAATCGTTACTAGGACTTGATTAATATGTCATGTATAATCGTTTGCAAAACATTAATAATTGACAACGTTGATCGAAGCAAACTAGTAACCGAAATTCTACAATATCACAATAATATTCTTTGAACAAGTCATCAAATTAGGGGTGATAGAGAACTCTANCTAATATAGTATTGCCATGAGCATCTTTGGAGTTTATAAACTCGTAGTCAATGATACCCTCTATTAAGAACTTCAAAACCTCGAGTTGGTTATGCTTGACACACAAGTGCAATATGGTGTCTTGTTGCACCATGACTCTAGCTGCATGAGGTTGAGCTTGCACAAGCTCTTTCACAACTTCACAATGTCCTTTAATCGCTGCAAGATGAAGAGGGGTTCCACCATCACGATCACGTGCAAGGCACGTCTCAGGGTTAGCCGATACTAGTGCTTTCACTATTTCCACATACCCTTTAGCAGACGCTATATGAAGAGGCAAATGTTTTTGTGAATCACATTCCATAGCAAGGAGTGGCTTTCGAGTTAGGATCTCGTTGACAAAATCAACATGTCCAAGCATCGATGCAATGTGTAGAGGCATGTCACCATGGCGGTTTAGGGTAATTCTATCGAGAATAAGTGGATCGTCTTGAAGCAACGTTAGCAAGACGATTGTATTTCCTTCTAGTGATGCTTCATAGAGAAGTTTCTGCATGGTGTCCATTTTTCTATAAGTACAAAAAGCACAAAATAGATCATGTATATATATAATAAGAAAGTGGATCATGCTTATATAAAATTAGAATTTATCTTCTTGAAGACTTTTCTGTGAGTTGAACAGGGATATGTTCGAGAGAAATAGCAGTCGTAAGCGGTAGCAATATAACAGTAGTTGTTTTGTTCTATAAAAGTGTTTGATAGCTGTAATTGAATTTTAATGTGTAAAATGAAGTAAAAGTAACGTTAAAAATTTAATGTTTGTTTTAAAAGTGTTTGAAGAAGTAGCATTACAATTATAAAAAGCTTGTTTTAACCACTTGTTGCTAAATAAGATTTTTATCAAAAATGTTAAATGTTAAACGCTAAGAACTCCGAAATGTTTTATGCTAAACATACCCTACTTGTGATGACTGGAAATCGTTACTAGGACTTGATTAATATGTCATGTATAATCGTTTGCAAAACATTAATAATTGACAACGTTGATCGAAGCAAACTAGTAACCGAAATTCTACAATATCACAATAATATTCTTTGAACAAGTCATCAAATTAGGGGTGATAGAGAACTCTAACTGCAACAATAATTATTAAATCTCTTATATAATAAAACAAAACCCCTAGTGGGTACTTTGTCATTTTGAAAAAAAAGAATATTTCCTTATTAGGTAATATTTTAATTGTTATTTAATTTATAAGTTTTTAAATTCGTTTTGTTGATATACTATACAAGTAGAAGATAAATACAAAAAATATAGATAAGATTTAAATGATTATCTTTAATTATAAAAAACTACAATTAAAATCATAAATCAAACAAAATAAAAATTAAATTATTAGTTTTTTAATAAATAAAAATAGATCATTCAAAAAATTTTAAAAAAAACCCGCGCGTGACACGATGTCAAAACACTTATTCGAACTTTATTCTATTTTTCACAACTTTTCAACATTTATTCTTTTTCATTATTTTTCAAAAATTTTAATTTTTTTGCTATTTTTGCGAAAAAACGAGGTTGCATGAGTAACGACACAAATGAAAATGCAAGTTAAATCAAATCGAAGATTGACCCCCCCAAACTAAAACGAAACATTGTCCTCAATGTTTGAAAAGGTAAGGGTAATCCTAACATAAGTCTAAGGCTGTTTATTAATTATGCCAAAGATGTTAGTCGATAAGATTTAGGATATAACGCGAATTTCCAAAAGCATCACAAGATTGGAAGAGGTCGCCCCTCCTCACGTTATTGGTTAGAAAAGAGAAAGAAGATAGAATGATAAGCATGGGATGCCTCCCACGAAGCGCTTGTTTTTGGTCACCGAGTCACAAAGCTTGACTCGATCCCTGAATTCAATTGTCCTTAGGGAAAGTCTGGATATCCGGAACTACCATCCTTGGTACGTCCCCTCCGAAA
>LBNU01022815.1:0-13971 GCA_014162995.1 Artemisia annua
GTCTACTGAAACCCAGAAGATGCGCCGTATCTCATTCAACAGATACGCCGCAATATCATACTTAGATGAATTCGAAGACCATTGCCTGACTTTGAAGAATGCGCCGCATGGAATTATACCATGCGCCGCATATGAAACTTTGGTCAAAGAAGAAGATCAAGCTCGTTCTACTCCAGATACACCGCATTATAAAATTGACATACGGCGTATCACTATCAAGACTTCACCAGAATTAATCCAAGACAACTGAAGGACATGCGCCGCATAAAGATTCAAGTTACGCCGCATCTAAAGGCGGTGTACGAATATTTCAGAATATAATAAGCTTGGACCCCACGCGAAGTTAAGTCAATGCGCCGCATCTACCAATTACATGTGCCGCATCGAACCCTCAGACAGAAACTATAAATACTCCAAGACCTAGACGAATTTAGTGTGCACCATAACCCTAAGGAGTCGAATTCAGACGAACAAGCAACACAAGACACGCCCCAAACGAAGATATTAGAGCTGTAAGAAGGTCCTGCATGTATTCAATTCAGTAAGTAGTTTTGTTTTATTGCAATAGTAAGCTTTAATTCATCAGGATAGATGGCCGGTAGTATGTGAGTACGCAAGATCATATGCCCGCCTTAAAATTGCTTTCCCATCAATTAAAGTTTATAAGTTTGATGTCTTTGGTGAATTTATATTAGTGCATTGATAATCTCTGTGTCTAGCTGAGCACTTGATGAGACGAAAAATGTTACGTTTTTAGGGGTCGGTTTGAGTCCTAATTCGTATGTTTTTGGTTTGGATTTCACCCAAAGTCGTTTCTTTTCTCATTTTAGGTACTTTTGAAGGGAAAATCACAAAAGAAGCATTTTCGGAGTGAAAAAGTGCGGAAAACAACAAAAACTCAAAAGACCTTGAAGATTACAGAAGGTGACGCCGTCACACTCTACAAGGTGACGCCGTCAGGAACAAGTGAAGTCCATAATTGGAAAAATACTCGTGACGGGCCAGAGAGTTCGTAGTGCAAATTGGTGACGCCGTCAACCAAGGCCGTCAGATCTGGACGTTAAGTAAGGCCATTGCAGCAGTGAACGATCAAACGAGTATATGCCTAGCCAGATCTGGGAGCAAAACTTCATTATCGGATCTTGATGTTGCAATCATGAAAGCGACACGCCATGATGAGTGCCCTTCGGACAAATGTCACATTCTAGAAATTTAAATCTTACCTCCGACTCACCTATCTATATAGCTTCTTGTGTTAACACCATCTCTCAACGTCTCAACAAGACCAGAAAGTAGTGGCCTTAAAAACACTCATGTTGGTTGACGGTTGCTACGTGATGTTAACCCTTTGTACGAACATGAGATATTTTTTGCTACACGGCATGAGACCCGTTTGCTAAACATGTCCGATTTTAGGGACACCCTCAAAAATCTAACACCAAACATAAATTGAGCCAAAGTTACCTAAAATTGAAGTTAGCAAACCAGGCGTCTGAAATAAGGATGAGACCCAGCCAAAGTTGGAAGGATTTTCTCTATTTTTGTCTCAGTCGTTTTGATAGGATGAGACCCAGAAGACAACTTTTGGGGAGGTTTGTTTTGACTTATGCAAAAGGCTTTTATTATGGGGTTATTTACACATATAGGTAACGTACTTAGAAAAATTTCCCATGTTAGGTAACAGACTTGCAAAAATATTAAGTTAAGTAACGAAACTTATTGTAGCCGTTAAAGTTAGGTAATTAACCGGGAACAAGTTTGGGCCCACATGCCACGTCATCCATAGTACTCTGTCCACCGCTCTCCCATTCTGCATACGTTCAGTTTGTGCAAGGATTTTCAATCAAGCTTGGATACCACACAATATGATTAAATATACTATTTATGGATCTTTTATTTATTTATTTATTTATTTATTTATTTATTTATTTTATAAAGTCTGATGCAAATATGTTAGGTAGCAAGGAATTCTACTAATATACGTTCCAATTTCTTATGGGCAGATACTTAAGTCAAATGTAGGGGCATTACAGTGTGGTTCTCCAATTTTTTACCAGAGAATAGTGGAAGTCTCTAACTGCTAAAAAAGAATTAAAAGTGCAAGAATCAATATTGTGCTAAAACATGAACTAGTTACATATGCAGGTTTTATAAACAGGGCATTCTCAGGTGACACAAAATACTGATATACAAGTTGAGTAAAGAAAAAACAGAGTTCGTAGTAAGCCCAAGTGGACCCACTACTCAATAAGATTTACATGCCACACTAGCACCGCCCCATCTCCATATCCACCTACACCACTTCCCCCCTCATATCTCGACACCGATTCGGTCCGTTTCCCGTAATAATCAAATCCCACACCTCCACCTCCAGCACCTACATCAGACACACTCCTGTAGGTGAAGGGTGGGGGAGGGGGTGTTTGGTTGTAGGTGAAGGGTGGTGCAGAGGCGTAAGTTGGTTGTTGGTGATGGGGATCGGGGGTGATTGGATTGGGGACTGGGTTTTGGGGAGGGTAATTGGTGGTGGTGGGATAATATGAATAATCGCCTGGTGGTTGTTGCATGGTGTTTGTTTGATTGATTGATCGGTTAATGAAGAGGTGTTTGTGTGTGTGTGTGGGTTTTTTGGTCTCAAGGTAGGAGATGATGATTCAGGAAATTGAATAGAATGGTACAATTTATGGTCAAAAGTGAGGGTCAAACAATTGTAACCGGCTAATCAGGTTACAAGTTGCAACAATGCGAAAAAATACCTAACTTTAACGGTTTTTTAAAGTTTCGTTAGTTAACTTAATATTTTTGCAAGTCTGTTACTTAACATGGAAAAATTTTCTAAGTACGTTACCTATATGTGTAAATAACCCTTTATTATGGCCTAATTACTAAAATAGATTAGAAAAGAGTTCGTATTTTCAAGAATACAACTCTGCAACCTCGAACTTCGAATTTATTTTTTGTGATTGTGCAACTCCGTAACAATGTTGACAAGTGTTTTTGTGGTACGATGATGTTTTTTGTGCGATTTAAATGTTTTTTTGCAACCTTATAGTGTTTTGTGCGACTGATGTGATATTTGATTGTGAAGTTTTGTTTTTTTATAGAAAAGTGAGGACCATGGTTGATTTTTGTTTTTTCTAGACTCACAGTTGTACTTTTGTGGGACTAGTGTCTGAAACATTTTATTTTGCTTGACCGTTTTTTCTTTTTGAAAAAAGACAAAACTTCCTCGAAAAACTAAAAAAAGGAAAATGAAAAAATAATTCATAATCTTTTAAATTTTGTTACACGAATGATGGCTAAAATTGTGCGACTAGGATTCATTTTGCTCGACTTTTACTTGTTTTTTTGTTTCTTGTGTAATTAGTTTAAAAAGTAGTGTATAATTACACATTCTTCTAATCAGCTTAACTACACTTTAACCATAGCTTAACCCAATAAACAAAATTCAAAACATAACCAATATCATTAACACTACCAATTCAAAACACTAACACATCCAATTCCAAATTAGTGGTGTTACACCCACAAAAAAAAATCCCACAAAAAAGTTTCACAAAATGACTTGAATGTTTTTTATTGGCTTAGTACAAAGGAAGAGAGATAACCAATATCCAAATACACCAATAAAATTCACCAAGTTATTTTGTGGATTCTTTTGTGGGAATTTTTTTGTGGGTGTAGCACCACTCATTCCAAATACACGATGTCTAGAAAAAAGTTAGTTATATACTATGGCATGTTATATTATATGCATCATTTCTTTAGCAGTTTTTAGATTAATCTTGTTGCTTAATCTCGCATGTTTAGCTTCGGTGTATTTGTTGCCTAATAGTCACATTTCTGTATTTGCAAGTGTTTTTTCTTCTGTAAATTTGCAGGTATACTTGTGAAGGGCCTTTCTGAAATATGGGGAGAAGAAAGTTCATACGAGGAGCTGAAAGAAGCAATAAACAGTTATCCAGATGACAGGAAGTTGCCATACCTAAATTCCAATAGCACGTTTAGGATTATAATAGATAGCTTTGGAAAGGCCATTCCCTTCAAGGACCAAACAGATCGTATGAAGGGAATGGCTTATATCCCCTTTCAGGTAATTGTTCTTTATGCCTTATTTATAATTTCCAACCTTTTTACGGTGGGTTTTATTGCATTACGTACCAATGTCAATGTGCTATTTTCATCTGTCGTGTCTGGTCGTTAGTAGTCTTTTCTGTTCATCAGAGTGATTTAAAGATGAATTTGTGTCCCGTTTGGGTTAACTGCATGTTTATCTAAAATTTAACTTTAACATTATGTATAAATCTTAGATTCTCATACTTAAAATTTAACATTTTTACATAAAATAATGAAAACTATCATTTTTGAAAGCCTGTTTTTTAGGGTTATTTGATTACGAAATGACCCCAAGTCCCCAACTGGACACTGTCAGATGTACAAAAATTACACTGACTAAAACATGGAAAACAAAACAGTCTGTTGGTATTTTATGCAAATTAAAAACCTTTTAACTATTCACATTTACTAATTTAATAGTTTTTGACTATTAATGCATTTACAGTGACATAAAAGGATCGATTTTTTCAGGGACAAATTGACTTGAGTAATCCAGAGCATAAGTTTTGGCTTATTGAAACCGATGACTATGGAACTAACAATGGGCTTCCACCGGTTGTTGACAAAAGGATATTTTTTGGGCGTGAGGTTGGCGCTGCTGATAGGAAGTTGTTGCCTAAATATCATATGAAAAGCCGTAATTATCTTGGGCCGACTGCCATGGATGCTGAGGTGGCTTTTTTTATGGCCAACCAAGCACAAGCTGTGCCAGGAAACCTGCTTGTCTATGACACTTTTGTTGGCACAGGGAGCATTCTAGTTGCTGATGCTCATTCTGGAGCCATGACAATGGTTTGTCATCAATTTTTCATTTGGTTTCAACATTTTGACATTTTATTTTGACAAGAGGTGGCAATCAATGGCCCATTCTCATAATATTGGGTAAGTTTTGGTCTCTCTTTGTCTAACGGGTCAAACAAGTAAAAGTCTTTTCAAGTTTTCTTAAATACCTAAAACATATAAAAGATTATTACTGTTACAACATGGTTTATATAAAATAAGAGATAGACAAATATAGTTGGCTCCCTGGCTGGTCCCAACCTGTGTTAGAAATTTCTCGTTTTGACCTGTTACATCACTCAAATTCTTTTGCCACCTCTAACGTTGATGTTAGTGATTTTTTCCCCCTATTCTAAAATTTTCAGAGAGCAGAGATTGATATACGGGTGGTACGTGATGGACGTGGGCCAGATTGCAATGTTTTGAGTAACTTTAAACAGGTAAATCTAAGTTTCTTTTCCGTTAAAAATATCAAGTTTCGTATGATGTAAAACTATAATGTGACTATATTGAACTTACTGATTCGGTCTTTTTATAGTATGGATTGCAATGCCAGTTTCATTGTTAAGAGCAGATAACAACCTTCCTCCTTGGCGGCCTGGCTTAAAAGAGGTAACATTTCTAATCTCAAGAAATTAAGCCTTTTGGTGAAAAAAAAGTTTAGTTGTTGAGAAATCATTAATTTAGTTATATTTTCATACTGTCTTTTAGATGTTTGATACAATAATCTGTGACCCGGCCTCCATAAGGGGTTCATGCTGGAGGTCGCAAATCTGGCTGCAGGAAATTACTAAAAGGAGTCGTGAGCCCCTACACAGTTCCCGATGACAAAGGTACAGGCCACATACCATCAACAGCTTCATACAGCTTACTGAGTGTCCACGATCTACTTGACCTGGCAGCCAAAATGCTCATGATGGGTGGCTGCCTAGTTTACTTCTATCAGGTCCTAAGAGACAGTGACACACTCAAAGTTAATTTCCCAAAACACCCTTGTTTCAAGCTAATTGCCAGCTGTGAACAGATGCTAAGTTATCGGTATAGCAGGGTATTGTTGACAATGGTGAAGATTGCACCATATACTTATTAAATTGCAGTGGCTGCGCAGGTCCAACATCTGGATTTTAAGGAGAACCATCTTAAATGGTTGGAAGAAGGTAATCTTCGTGCTGCAGTTTTTAGTACCGAGTTCCCATTGGTCAATGATGGGGATAGTTTAAGTAGCAAGGATTCTAAGAAAAAATATAGGGGGAAATATGTTTAGATTTTGGGGAATTGTATTAGAGAAATGGAGACTTCGTAGTTTTGGTTCCCTATTTGTTATTTGTAGCTTGAGTTATGATCTGATATTAGACATTCAGCTGAACTCAATTGACCAATTGAGTGCTCGGGGTAATGTATAACTATTTAGATATTAGTGACTCCAATATTATTTTAGATAGTTGTCGACACTTCTATTTCTGTTGCCTGGATATCTTTTACTAGTTCGCCATATTAAAGTGTGTTTAGACCCAAATTTTGTTTTTGAATTTTTTTCCTGTCAAAACATTTGAGGTTTGTCTTTTTGTTTTGGTTCTACAATACGAAGTACTTTCCTGTCAAAACAAGCGAAAATCGTTTGTACCACCATGCACTCAGTTGGTTTATATGATCTTTGCTTTCGACATCTTCAAGTAGGATTCATGTCGAGCCAACACATCAAGTTCCCCAAGAACTCACCTTAGCAGAACCTTTGTTAAGCTCGAGCTTTATAGACTCATTACCTCAGATGATCTTCTATCATAGATAAAATATATGAATATGTTGCCTTTATATAAAAAGACAGAAACATGACACTTGGGTCCTTAGTTTCCATTAATCACCACATTCAAATGCTAAATATACAGAGATGTATGGTATCTATTTAACAAACACCTAAAAAGAATTTAGGAAAAAATGTAGGAACAGAGTATTTGATAGTAAGAGAAAAAAAAATGAGAGAAGAGAACTGGGACATCATCCTCTCATAAAGATACACCAATTGTTGACCACAAAAAAGTCAAAACGTTAACCACATTTTCATCTTTGGGTCAAAATTACAAAAGTTGATATATGTGTTGGCATATTTTATGCTCATGTTCATAAGGTATTCAGTTTCTTGATATCATTTAAGGTTTTTTGTAATCAGTGGGTAGGTTAAGTAAGGCCATTGCGGCAGTGAAGGATCAAACGAGTATATGCCTAGCCAGATCTGGGAGCAAAACTTCATTATCGGATCTCGATGTTGCAATCATGAAAGCGACAAGACATTATGAGTGCCCTTCAGACGAATGTCACATTCTAGCAATTTTAAATCTTACCTCCGACTCACCTATCTACTTCTTGTGTTAACACCATCCATCGTCTCAACAAGACCAGAAATTGGGTAGTGGCCTTAAAAACACTCATGCTGGTTCGACGGTTGCTATGCGATGGTGAACCTTTGTACGAGCATGAGATATTTTTTGCTACATGGCGTGGGACCCGTTTGCTAAACATGTTGGATATTAGGGACTCCCTCAAATCAAACACATGGAATTATGCTGCTTTTGTTAGAGCATTCGTTGTTTCTTGACGAGCAACTCGAGTACAATGAAAGGGAAGAGAGAAACAGAAAGTTCGTCGTAGCGTGTGGTAACAAATCAGTTTCATGAGCTAAACATCCCACTTTCAGTGAAAGTCTATGGAATCTTCTGTCGAGTTTCAACACAATATGAGGAACTAGAGATGTTTTACGACAATCTGATGGCATTGCAAGTGGGTCAGTGACGGCACTATAAACAACATCTCGACAAATTACAGACACATTGTCTGCAATGTGGGTCACTGTATCAGACTTGTCAAAATTCAACAGAAAATCATACACCATATTGACTTAAAACAGGGAATATCATATTGTCTACAATTTGGGCTTGATTGAAATTAAAACAAAAATCAAACACCAAATATAAATTGAGCCAAACTTACCTGAAATTGAGGTTAGCAAACTAGGCGTCTGAAAGAAGCTTTGTTGTATTTTATTTGAACAGCTGAAATAAGTTGGAAGAATTTTCTCTACTTTTGTCTCGTCGTTTTGATAGGATGAGACCAAGAATACTTCTAACTTTTGGGGTGGTTTATTTTGGTTGTAAATGTAAAAGGCTTTTATTACTAGAAATGAGAAAATTTCTATCTCAAAATTTTTAATGACGAGTCGTTCAGACCTGTGCGATGCACGCAGGTTGTATTTAATTGTTCATTGCATAATGTTTGTGTAAATTGTTGAAGTATAAGTATGAAGGTGCATCTAATTGAAACGTGCCGCATAATGTTTGGCTAAATAGTTATAAAATAAGTTGAGTTATAAGTTTACCAGAACCGTGTGATGCACACGCAAGGTATAAAGTGTTGGAATATATAAACTAATTATCATATAATATACGAGTAACATATAATGATCACAAGTACGCACCAGATTAAGATCATATAGTGTACATAAATTAACCTAAAAGAAAACGTACCTTGTTAGCTTCTTTTGCAATTAGGGTTTAAGTAAAATCCCCAAATCGATCAAGAACACAATTAACCGTAAATTAGGGTTTAATATAAATCGACCCTTGTAGAAGTCGATTACCAAAACCACCAAAAATCCAAGAAGGAATTCTCTACAATCTCACACACACGTATTGGTAGCGATTCAATTAGGATGCTTGTTCTTGGATCACGATAACTAACTTATCACTTTTGTTTCGTTCAAGATCAAACGCAAAACCCTTGTGGGTTATGTAATTTGTTCGACTAGACAAAAGAGGAGAGGAGAAAAGAAAAAAAAAGCTAGTTAGGGTTTTCCAAGGGATACAAACTAATGAACAAAGGGTTTGTTTATATAGTGTGTTACCTTGGAGGACAAGTTGGTTTAGGATTTCCCTTCCTCTCCCCTTAATTAATCGGCCGACTAAACACACAAGGAGAGGAATTCTAGATCCTTCTCCTTGTTATTTACATTCTAGTCCTCTAAGTTAACATTTAACAACTGTTAACTAACTCCCGTTAAGTATCGTATAATTAATGATTGTTAGTTAGTTGATTTCGTGGTTTAAATAATTAATATATTAATTACAAATCTCATACGTAACGCATACGATCCCGTAGGCTCTAATACATTCCGGACATACGTGTTTGAAGCATGTTTGCTAACTAACCGCTCCCACTTGGACATGTTTCAAAAAACATAATGACATTGGTTAGCGTCTAGCAACACGTCAATGCCTCCGAAATTATTAAAGTGTGGTTTCATGAAGCACAATTAATGATTTATCATCATACTATCCTTTTGTTTCTAATATCATGTTAAATATGGATATGGATCTAGGTCACTCTATAATTTAACGATTTTGTTTCTCGTTTCATCCGATTGATCAAGATTTCCAAAATCATCGGGACGGATGCAAATCTCTTTTGGGTATGGCCATACAAACATCTGATTAACCGTACGAGGGGCCTAGTAGTATTATACTTCAAAACAAATTCAAAGGAACAAATTATGTCTTGACTGCAACTGTAATCTGTGAATTTCTTAACACTTCTGAAAATAGCCCTTATGACTACTAGTTACGAATAGCGGTAGACAAGATTCAAGTAATGGGATCCACCCACGCTATTCCAGCTTGTGTCTCATGTCTAATGATAGATAAAGTTATCATACACATGATTTACTTAGTGACAAAGATCTATAAAGTTCAATCATGTCAGTTGGGATAATCTGATATTCAATCTTTTGAATATCATGTGAGTATGGTAGGATCTTCCTTCAATATACAAAATATATTAACCAATTTCTCATATTTGTCTTAATTCAACCATATTCCCATATGATTGATTGACAATGGATAATTTAGAATAACATAATTTATTCATGAATTTAAACATGCAAATATAATATACAACTTATTATAGAATGAAGATAAACATACCAAGTACTTTAATTCATTATAAAATAATAACTGTTTAAAACATCCCTTATCCAAATACTAATCACGGATTTACATGAGACTGTCAGCTAAACAAAGTCCTATGCTCTCAGCATGTTGAGTAGGCTTTGCCTTAGGTAAAGCTTTTATAAAAGGATCAGCTAGATTTTCATTTGTGTGAACTTTTAGTAGATTGATTTCATCGATTTTGATCTGTTCTCGAATATAGTGATATCGTCTAGGATAGTGTCTGGTGCCTTTCATAACTCCTGGTTCATTGGCGATAGTAATTGCTCTAGAATTGTCGCAATACAAATCCATAGGTCTTTCATTTGAGGGCATAACACTTAGCCCTGAAATAAATTTTCTAATCCAAACAACTTCCATCATAGCTTCTTGATGAACTCAAATAAGTACATTTTATCATCATCATTTATCCTATTTATTTAACTTGTTTTACTTTATTATGTATGAGAATCGGTGCTTTGATGTTTACTTTAGTGATTCTCAGGTAAAAACAGGTAAAAGGTGAAACTTGGCGATTTTGGACTAATTATGGAGCAAAATGAGCAAGATGTCAAAAGTCTACTGAAACCCAGAAGATGCGCCGTATCTCATTCAACAGATACGCCGCAATATCATACTTAGATGAATTCGAAGACCATTGCCTGACTTTGAAGAATGCGCCGCATGGAATTATACCATGCGCCGCATATGAAACTTTGGTCAAAGAAGAAGATCAAGCTCGTTCTACTCCAGATACACCGCATTATAAAATTGACATACGGCGTATCACTATCAAGACTTCACCAGAATTAATCCAAGACAACTGAAGGACATGCGCCGCATAAAGATTCAAGTTACGCCGCATCTAAAGGCGGTGTACGAATATTTCAGAATATAATAAGCTTGGACCCCACGCGAAGTTAAGTCAATGCGCCGCATCTACCAATTACATGTGCCGCATCGAACCCTCAGACAGAAACTATAAATACTCCAAGACCTAGACGAATTTAGTGTGCACCATAACCCTAAGGAGTCGAATTCAGACGAACAAGCAACACAAGACACGCCCCAAACGAAGATATTAGAGCTGTAAGAAGGTCCTGCATGTATTCAATTCATTAAGTAGTTTTGTTTTATTGTAATAGTAAGCTTTAATTCATCAGGATAGATGGCCGGTAGTTTGTGAGTACGCAAAATCAAATGCCCGCCTTAAAATTGCTTTCCCATCAATTAAAGTTTATATGTTTGATGTCTTTGGTGAATTTATATTAGTGCATTGATTACCTCTGTGTCTAGCTGAGCACTGCTTGGGCTGCCATACCCCTTCCTCGCCTATTTAATCCAACGTCTTTGGATAAATAGGATAGTCATAAGTAATCATTAAGGGTTTACTCGCCGATATAATGAAACCAACGAGAAAGATTTAACTAATATACACTACATATAAAACTATCAATAAAACAAGTGACAAGCTGCTTAATTATCAGGACAGGTCTTCTTATAGTCTCTATTATCTATCAGTGTACGCGTATGCTATTCGCTGATTCGTGCTCATTAATTTAATTTACTGTTTAATCAATAACCAAACTGTGTCAGTCTCTCAGGCTGAACCCCCTTTCGTTAGATTAGGCTGTAAAACTAACTTAGGACATTAAAATATTAATTAGGATAACTAGATAATACGTTCCACTCTTAGTGATCAACACTCTACTTACCATTATATACAAACTGACCGGGTACACTGCTCGTTAAGTGTGTATGTTATTGATAAGTCGGCTAAATATAAATGTAAAACTTGAGTATGCATTAACACTACTAAACCGCAACGACACATCACGCGCATCAAGTTTTTTGGCGCCGCTGCCGGGGAGTGAATTGTTATTATCTGTTAAATTGATTAGTATTTTAATTAGGTTTTTCTTTTTATTAGGTTTTTAGACACTAACCCCTAACTTGTTGTATATTAGATAGATTGCATTTATTGTATAATTTGCATATTTACTGTTTTTGTGTGTTTTTATTTTATGTAATTTTCTTTTTATTTTTATTTTTATTTTATTTTTCTTTCCTTGTACTAACTGTTGTCGTTGTATTGTGCTGATACAAACGATACGGCGCATCTGTTTCTCAGATGCGACGTATTGCATTTTAATTTTATAAAAATACAACGCGTTTAATAACTCGAGTATGACGCATCTTTCCCCAAGATACGGCGTATTCTGTTTTTAATAAGAAATTTTTCGAAACCCTAACGCCATGCGACACATCTGTTTTAACAGATACAGCGTATTTAATATTTAAATTAAAAACAGTTTTCGAATTATTAAACAGAAGCGGCGCATTGATTTTTATCGATATGGCGCATTTACTAAATCAAAAATCTTGTATTTTGAAACGCAACGAAAATACGGCGCATTAGCTTCTGCTAATACGGCGCATTTAATTTTTATAAATATAATTGTTTTTTGATATTTGCTTTGATCGTTTCACTACTCTCGTGCACAAGTTAGTCTACTTTCAGGATAAAGGATGACTTAAGCATCACTATGAAGATCACATTATGAACCTAACTAGAAATACTAGTTGAAGTGATCAAATCTACGATAACTGGAAGCTTGCAGTAAACGGTAAGGAGGAAACTCAGTGCAGGTAACATTGAGTGTCTTCAATTCTTTTTCCAGATAATCCTTTACTAGATTCGCTTAACTAAAAAGGAAGTTCTTTACAAAACTTTTCCCAATTATTTTATGATAAAAGTGAATTATCTTTACCTAAATCTGACTATTACGTATTCGTGTCTGAAAAGAAAATTTTTAGGAAATGGTTTACTAAAAAGTGGAATTTGTATGCTAAACATTGATATAAACCTCTCTTCTTGTAAATTAGCTAAATGTAAAAACACCGAAATCCACAACGAAAGTTGTGATTTCCGTAAAAATTCTTCAGACAATAATCTATGTAATACATCATATCTAAATTATAATCTCAATTTTGTAAGCTTAAAACGATATTTATTCCTAACCATGGAATGAATCATTACCCACTAAACAATGAGATTATGATCCACTATAAAACGGTTATGCCAGTTGCTCTTATTTTGAATTTATATATATATATATATATATATCATATGGTATGCCGTTTAATCCGAAGTTATTGCATAAGGAAAAATCGCGAAAACCAAGGTACGTTTTCTGATCTGATTCTCTTGGGAAAATGACACGGTGCATTTATCCTAAAAATGCACCGGATCCACAACATTATTTGACCAATACGGCGCATTATGTTATCAGTATGCGCCGCATTATCTACTCCTTCTACGAGGTAGATATTATTTTAATGAACGAGCGGGCATTATTTTAGCGTAATATCCCGCATCTACGACGGTCTATATATTGCTGATCTCGCACTATTAATCATTTATATATTCATACTATATGTAATATAATGAATATATAATATATATATATAGTTAATATAGTATAAAATATAATAGTACTATATAGATTAGTATATTATAGTATATAAATAGTTAAATATATAGTATAATATATTATATATACTACTATTCCACATGCAAAAAAAAAAATAAAAAATAAAAAAAGGCTGCTTGATACCCCGGGCGGTAGCTCAGGCTATATATTGACGTCTTGTGCTATACTATCTTCTTATTTTGCCTCAAATTTACCCTAGATGTAGGCACTCGATCTATCATGAGTTTTCTTTATGTCTTATGTATCTTATCTCATGTCCTACACCCTCGTGACACGTTGTTATCGTGACGACATTGGAAGCCACCTACGTGCGGTATCCGGATGCTTCACTTTTTAACGTACTTAACGTGGAGGCAGTACTTTGCTAGAGTCAGCGTAATTAGCTTCCCCTACGATGTGGGACTATAAAACTTACTCTCATCCCGTGTGCTGTATATCGAGACATCATTTCTGAAATCCGATCTATTTACAGTAGGTTATTACAACTGGGTGTGCGCCAACTATGAGTCGGGCTGTACTGTATGAAGTGCGGATTCATTTCTGATCTGCGTCGCATCTTCTAATGAACGGATAGATACGCGGTAGCTTTTAAACAGGCGCTGTACCGG
>LBNU01022816.1:1945-15605 GCA_014162995.1 Artemisia annua
CAACGAAAGTCCTATGGAAAGTGAAAAGTTATCACAAATGGTCCATGGTGTTGAATTTGTGAAATTACAAGTTGGGTCCCTGTCACTTTGGAAGACTTGGCAGTTTGTTATTCTGGATATTCAAAAAGCTGGAAGAAATTCAACCTTTGTCGCTGTGTAGCCTATTCGGAACATTGGCAAAGAATGGACCTTGTAAGGCACTTGGGGAACAGTCAGCATAATCAGCCCTTGCAAAATGCAGAAATTACAAAATTGGTCCTTGTCGATATATACTAAACCAACCGGACCCTTATTATTACATAAACCAAACTTCAATGTCCGAAACAAACACAAACCCTGAATACAACCCCTTAACCCTTATACCCCTGCCCAAGTCTTTTCCCCCTTGGCCCATTTCTTTCCCTGGCCCAAACCAACCCACACCCTTTTATAACTCTCCCCCGTCCCCCATATTTGACCACAGTCAAACACCCCCTTTCCCTCTCTTCTCCACCACCCCAACTTGCAGAACCATCACTTCACCATCCCACCACCTCAGTCACATCCCACCGCCCAAACCTAACCCACTACCCCCACAATTAATGCCACCACCCCCCAGTTGCATCCTCACAGAGAAATGGTTATAAAACCAATTTGGCGCCAAAAATGCAATCCAATGGCCAAGATCATTTCAGACCAATCCAATGGTCCAGATGATGTGGGAAAGCACAAGGAAGCTCCTAGGAACCCTAATTTCAAGCTATAAATAGAAGAGAAGCAGAGAAGAGAGATATCTAGTGTAATTTAGTTTTATTAATGTCGAATTAGTTGTATTTTAAATTCCAGTGTATCTTTAAGCTTTCAAGCATCTTGTTAAGTTATTTCAGTGTATTTCAAACATCTTTTCAGTTTCAATTTCAGT
Organism: Artemisia annua; assembly: GCA_014162995.1. Classification (NCBI taxonomy): domain Eukaryota; kingdom Viridiplantae; phylum Streptophyta; class Magnoliopsida; order Asterales; family Asteraceae; genus Artemisia; species Artemisia annua. Next base: position 2,847 of record LBNU01022816.1, read on the forward strand.
TCCATCTTTACAAATTCAGTTGTTGCAATTTCAAGTTCAAAATTCTCAAGTTTACTTATGTGTTGTTCTAGTTGATTATAAGGACTCATTAAGCTCACTTAAGCTCCCAGATAGCTTAATTTAGCTATTAGAAACTTTAAAACTCAGTCTAGGATCATAAGTAAAAAATACCAAAAAATCACATATAAATAGATAAAAATCAAAAATGTTCATGAAGATGGTGTACACAGCTGGAGCATAGTAAATACTGGATGGCTATGGTTTAGAGGTTTGTGGAAACCATTAGGGATTGATTCTTGGTCCTTGTTCTTGGTTCTTTGGCTGGATTGCACCTTGTAAGCCTTATTACCATTTTCTTGCATCTTACTGTTTTATTGATAGTAGCTGTTAAATCTTGTTCTTCTATGCTTGTTTGTTGTTAGTTTATCATAATCTAGCTTAATATTGAGGTCTTGTTTGTTAAAATCCATAGTTGCTATAAATTTCATTTTCTCAGTCAAAATTCCACTTTGGTTATTCCTTGGTTTCATGCTTAAGCTGTTGTTGTTTCATGTTCCTTTGATCCTTGTTGATGAAATTATAAGGTTTGATAACAGAATTGAGGATCAAATCATTGAGTTGCTTTGTTAATCACATCTAGGGTCTGTTAAAGGATTGTTTGGATCAAACTGCTAAACTGAGTAATTGAATGTTATTGTCACTGATACTTGTTGTTTCATGTTTATTTAGGTTAACTAAGTTCATATCAGTCATAATATATAGGTACTATTAGTATAAAAGTCAAAATAGTGTGTAATCTCTATTAGCTTTTAATCTGTTAAGTTATTTAGATCCATATTCCACATATTAGTGTAAAAGTTGATAATCTAGCTTAATTTTATGTTTTAATAGCTTAATACAACATAATCAATCATCTAGGCTCAGTAGAATTTCATCAAAGTCAACCTAGTTGTTATTGTTAAAAGTCAAAATTTTCAGTAGATAAATTTTTGAATAAACTTGTAGATTTTCCATAGGCTTTAATACTTAGATTTAGCACTTGTGCTTTTCAGGTATTAAAATCTTGTTGCTCATCTTAATCTGAGTATTTTTAGTTAATTTTATCTAGCTTGTTTAACTGCTTATTGAGTGCTTTCCATTTAGCACTTTTTCAAAAGTATGCTCTGTGCACAGTTTTCTAGTCATTTTCATAAGCTTGCATAAGCTTCATTAGTGAGCTTTAGACTGAGTAATTTGGTTTTTTGAGAAGCTTGGCCACTAGTCTATAGGATCCAGTGCTTATTTTTCCTTTTTAAAGTCATTTCATAAGGCTGCACTTAGCTTTTAATTTGCTCCTTTTTTTTTGTCTATACTGAATAGGCAGTACTCACAGGCCTTTTCATAAGCTTGTCACAAGCTCACCTGTGGACCCCACAGTGTGAGCTTTAGCTTTTTGAAAAGCCAATAAGCTCAGCTTATTGGATTAGCTTTTACTTTGGGCTTCCAATCACCCCTGTGGGCCCCACACAGTCTTACATTTTGTCCCATTTGGTCTTAGTCTGTGTGTATCTGTGAACATTTGGATTGCTTATTTTTCATTTAGAGCTTATTCTGTGTGCTTATTCAGTTTCATTAGTAAGATTTGTGTGCATTTAGATCATTTCTATCTTATTTAGCTTCTGTAATCATGAATGTAGCTTGTTCTTAGCTTTTGCATAATCCAAAAACCAAAAACACCATCTGTTGAGAAATTAAGCACTCACAGTGCTTATTTTTAAGTTTCATAAAAAGTGTTTTCACAAAAGTTGTCTATTTTCAGTGTGTAAATAAGTTTCAAAAAGAAAAATCCAAAAAACATCACTTTTTAAGAAAAGTGATAGTTTATATTTAATATAATTTAGATTTTTATTTTCCTTTTTAAATTTTCATTAAGTACTTACCTGTTTTTATAATTTTCTTAAATTTCTAGTATCTTAAAGTATTTGTATAAATTTTCTTAGAATTTTCCTTTTTCATTTAGTATTTATTAGAATTAAAAACAGTTTAATTAATAATTAATTAATATTAGTAAATTAAATAGTTTTAATAATTTTTGTTAAACAGTAGTATAATTTTATATTTTTCCTGAGTTCTAAATAATATTTAGCACTTCTGGAAATTTTCCCATAATTTCTACTGTTCATTTGGTAATTTTTAGATTTAATTTTAATTAAAACAGTTTTATTAGAAAAACCAAAAAGAAAATAGTTTAAGTGTTTAAAATTAATCTCAGATCCATTTTTATAATTTTTCTAGCTTTTACACATTATTTAGATTCTGTAAAAATTGGATTTGTAATTTTCTCTTTTCATTTTCTAATTTTCTTATTTAATCTAGTTTAAATAACCTTAATATAATAGTTTAGTAATTAATTAATAAAAGATCCACAAAAAGACAAAAATATTTATTTTCAATTTTATATTTCTTTTAAGTCATTTTAGATTTTTAGAAATTAATTTTGCAAATTTCTAAGTTAATTTTGTAATCTTTATTCATTTTTTAGATTTAACTTTAATTAGTTTTTATTTAGTTTTAAATAGTTTTAGTAATTAATTAATATTTTAATATTAAAATAATCAAAAAAATAATTTTCTTTTTAATTTAATTTTCTTTTAATTTTAAGTTTGTAAAATTTCATTTTTACCCCCTGTAGTTTGTAATTGTTCATATTTAACCTTTTCCCATTTACATAATTTATCTGTCTGTATTAGGTTTTCCCCAAGCCTAATTCTGTTTCCCTGTAGTGTAAAATTTTATTAATTATCATTTTCTTAGTGTAATCAATACCAAAATAATCATTCTTAATCTGGTTACTATTCCTGATCACTCATTCCAAAACATTTTTCCAAATACAATTTCAATCTCGTCGGGATATAACGACCCGAGAATACACTGTACTTAGACCGGATCTTAAATTGATCACTCTCTCCCTTATTTGACTTAGTTGACCACACCTGGTTGACTGGTTAGTTTGGGAGGAGTCACTAACAATCTCCCGCGAGGGTTGGTCATTTATAAATGATGGATCTTCAGCCTTTGAACTTGGATCTTGAATTTTCAGAACTTGTATCTTGATCTTAAACCTTGTTTGTAATAGACTTGATAGACTTCTTTGTTCCGTTCATACTTGTGATCTCTCGTCTTGCCTTCGATCAACATCTTCAATTGATTTGTTGTTGCGTTTTCTTCAACATACTCATACCTCTTGTAGGTCTTCATATGCTGATCTTTACTCTTATGACTTTCCTCATATCTTATCTTAACTTTGACTTCTTCTTAACTTTGAATTTGATGTATCTCTTTCTCTTGATTATTTGTCTTGAACTCGTTGAGGATGATAACTTGAGTATGAGTATGTGGAGTTCAAAGATGTTGATGTCGATGGTGGTGCTTAAGGAGCGGCAACATTCATCATTACCTGTCACAAAAATGTAGACGATAATAATGTCAGGACAATCGATCATTGCAGACCTTTTTTTATAGAATTGTTTCACTACGAGTTTTTTACTAATGAATGTCTTGATTCCATTCACCTTGGTCGGGCGAACTCCTCATAATCAATTAGGTCTACATAATATACCACAACAAACTTGTATACTCTATATGGAGTTTAGAAAACTCACACGTGTGGTGGATTTTCAGAGTGAAGAGGTTTAGGGATGAGCAAAAGAACCAAAGAACTGGAACCGGACCGAGAACCGGACCGGAACCATGAAGAACCAAACCGGAACCAGAACCAATGGTTCCAGTTCCAGTTCTTGATTTTGAGATTTTTCGGTTCTTGGGTCGGTTCGGATCGGTTCCACCGGTTCTCGGTTCCGGAACCAAAGATCCAATAATTATAAAAAATATGTAATTTTTGTACTTCTTATCAAAATATTAATTAAATCCTACGTATCATTAAAAAAAAACCCTACTAGCCATCAAACCAAACACTCTAAACCCTAATCTTTAATTCACTGAAGCATCTACAAATCAATAATTAATCTAAACCTAATAACATTCCAAGATCATTCATCATTATCAAAACAATGGAAGTAAGTTTATATTTTATTGAAGCTTTGAACTCGCTTGTCAACACCGATTGTTGAAGCTTTAATTTGCACCCAAGATTGGGTGAGAAAGTCGAGAACGCAAATTAATTGGGATGATGTTGAAAATCTTATTAAAGACGATGAGATTGTCAATGATATGGAAGAACAAATAGAGAAACTAACGAGAAGAGACAAAGAGAAACAAACTGTGAAACTCTAAACGGTCTTAGTTATTTTGATGGACAAAGTTTTAAGTTATTTTATTTTGTTTTCCGGATTGTTATGCATTTGTTTTGTTAAAAATATGAACAAGTGAAAGTAACTATAAAATGATTGATTATTTGAGTTTATGGTTTAGTTGTTAATTGTTATTTGTTTAAATGTAAATGGTTGCAAATTCTTAAAAAGTTTAATTTTTTGTGTTTTTTAGCTTAATAGAAAAGCGGTTCCTATACGGATAGACCCAAAAGAACCGGAACCAGAACCGGAACCGAAACTGGAACCAAAAACTATATTCGGTTCGGTTCTCGGTTCCCACTTTTCAGAAAAATCGGTTCTCGGATCCACCGGTTCCGGTTCCGGTTCCAACCGGTTCCAGAACCATGCTCATCCCTAAAGAGGTTTTTATAGGAATCTGGGAAGGAAAAACAAATAATCAAAATCAGAAAACAACAATAATAATTCCAAAGTCAACGATATCACCTTTACACAAATACACTACATGCAAAGTAAAACAAAATCGAATAAAACATATAATGAAAATAAGAGGATACAAATCTTACCATAAAGTAGCCCATAACATGAATTGGGTCATTGTGCGCTCGAATTTGCCAAGAACGAGGTATAATCATATTCGATTTAATGAGTTTACAAGTTGATTTGAAACCTTAAGGATGTAAAATGCAATCGTATGATATAGTTGTTGTTCAAATAAAGGGTGTGTTGGGAATGTAATCGAGGCGAAGTGGGTGGGCCGGGGATAAAGGCAGGAAAAGTGAAATGACTAAAATATCCAGACATGGTCTTGAAACTAACTAAAAAAATAACGATCGTTAGGCCGAGGGGCATAGTTTGCAGCAAAAAGTAAACAGTAGTTGTATAATGTGCAAAAATAAAGAAGTAATGGCGTAACATGCAAAGTCAACAAACCACAGGGACAATTTTTTTGTAGTTTACTATATCTTTCATTTAACTAATAAAAGTCAACCGCCCGAGTGCAGTTTACATATTAGTTGAAAAGATTTTCCAAACGGAGATGCACTTTGAAACATACAATCAACACACACTACAAGCACCTTTGAAAGACTAACTAATACAAGAACAAATACAACTCAGTTGATCAAACCAAACGAGAGAGAAAACCAGATGAAAACTTGTGTTGATGAATGAGTCAAAGCCTAGATCTAGAATGATGGTATATATAGCTCGAAGTTCCACTTTGGCCCTGTAAAATGATAATATACTAAACGAACACCAAAGTTAAGTAACACCAGAACATTTACATTATAAACCGTTTTAGTTTCATAAGCTTGCTAAGTAGTGCTATCCTTTTAACACTCTTAAAGAGCATCCTAGAGTAAATGACTATCTCCAACCTATGGAACAAAAAACCTTATACAATATAATGAATATCTTGCGATACTTTTTGTTTGAAATTAAAAGGTGGTACAACTATGTTTGTGTCGTGTTGTTCATTTCAATCAGTGGCAGGACTATTAGTTATCAAGACTATCAATTATCGGACATTCTATTAAAATGATAGACGATCTGCAACATAAAGTTTCTAGACAAAATGCATTTTACAATAATCGAGACTTTCGAAAAAAATTACATTACGAAGGAAAAATTCATGTGATTCACACATACCCCCACCTCTGTTCCCAACGACCATTATGCATTTTATATGTGTCAACCAACTTATGGGTTATGCTCCAAGTATTATGGTGTGCACGCTAACACACTTAGAGTATGTTTGGTAGAGGGAAAAGACACAAGATAAATGAAATTGGACTAAAACATGCAAATTGATTTCCTTTTAATATGACGTGTTATTTACACATCTTCCTATGACGGAATGAGTCAAAAAAAATACTTAGGACGAACGAATATATGTAACATTAACATTTAGAGAAAATAAAATACAAGTTAGACCAATGCTAATGGTGCATTGCAAACCCAACCGACTGAGCACCTCAACCGCGTGCCTCCCCCTAGCACAACCCAGCCCAACCGCGTCCTACCCCAACCATTTCAATCTTTTGGTTCGCTTGCCAACCAAAATAGTGGGCACACTTACTCATATTTTTTTAGCCGTTGGTTACTTAAAAAAAAAAAAAAAAAAAATACGTTTTTTAACACAACACCATGCATGCTAACCATAAATCATAACACAACACAGTGCATGCTCGTAGATAAGCCTTTGGATCTTTTTACTTTGTTGGTTGGTGTGGGTCTGGCTTATGTGGTGGAGGAGGGTGGTGCATGACTGAAGGTAGGTGTGTGGAGAATGATGGGCGACGAGGAGGGTGGTGTACCACGGGCGGTGGTGTGTGGTTGTGACGGTGATGGTGAGAACTGAGAAGGTGCTTATGCATCTTTTTCTCTTTGTTTCTAAAAGATTAATATAAAAGTCATGAAAAACATGTACATGTCTAAGTTTTAGCCACAAATATAAAAATGTGTACAAGTTCTTGATGTCATCTAAATCACCGACTTCCTTTCTTTTCTTAATTATAATTAAAAAAAATACGATCATTATTGCGGTCACTAATAACAAATTATGGTTGGGATGTAGTATTGAAAACAGAAATCTGAGTTCGCACTGATATGCCAAAAGTGGTCACAGAAAATTGTAGTCACCATCGGATATAAATATACGAATTAGATTACTAAATAAAGGGTTTTGTACAATAAACTAGTTAAATCATAGGGTTCTGTGCTTAACCGAGTAAAACAAATATGAGGTGATCATTTCCTAATAATTACGCGATGATTATTTATTCAACCATGTGCAACCGAAAGTCCGAAAGCGTGTTGTATATTACCATGTGGACTCGGTTTCATAAATATTTTTGCCAATTTTCTAATAGCCACTTGTCTTCTTTTATTATATAGCTTCGATCTCCATTTCTTTAAACACACAAACAAGAAAAGCAAAATTAACAAGCATGGAAATACAAACACCTACATCTAAACACTCTCCTCTTCTTAAATCATGTTCCAACGGTTCGTTTCGTCTACGTTCACCTAGTTTAAACTCCTTACGTCTTCGCCGAATCTTTGATCTATTCGACTCTAATCACGACTCATTTATCACTATAGAAGAAATCACACGTGCCTTGACCCTTCTAGGCCTCGACGCCAATGCCTCAGATTTGGACACTATGATCAAATCATATGTGCATCCTGGAAACGTTGGGCTAACCTATGAGGACTTTGTGACATTACATAGGTCCATAAATGACCTGTTTTTCGGTATGGACGGGATAGAGGAAGCTGTGGGAAGTAAAGAGGAGCAAGAGGAGGCGGACTTAAACGAGGCGTTTAAGGTTTTTGATGAGAATGGGGACGGGCTTATATCGGCTGCAGAGTTGCAATTGGTGCTTGGAAAGCTCGGTTTTACTGAAGCTATTGAGATGGGAAGAGTTAAGATGATGATCTCGTCTGTTGATCTTAACCATGACGGATGCGTTGACTTTTCGGAGTTTAAAGACATGATGCGTGTGCTCCAATAGTTCAAGTTATATTTGTTAAATTACATTTCCATATTGTCGTTTATCATGGTTATCTTTTCGAGTTTAGTACAAAAAATTGGGACGGTATGAATTCCTTCAAATGAGGGCCAATTTCTTATTCCTAATCTGGTTGTTTAATGTCCAGTCCTTTTTTTGTTAACACGTTGATAGTTATTTTAAAGGCAAGAGCAAGATATATGTACACTTTCTTGTATCATATTGATTCTGATTATGATATTTCCTTGGATTATATATAGTTTACATGTTTTCTATCAAAGTACAAATAATCGGTTAGTAAGGCCGGTGGTAATAACATCACCACCAACGCGTCTTCTGTTGAGTTGGCACCACCTTCGACGCATCACCATTGAAAAAGACACATCACTCGATGCGTATTGGATCATTTTTCAGCACAAGTCGGAACGACCTCCTTGTCTTTCTTTTAGTTTTGTGTGTGTGTGTTTTGTGGGGTATATTTGTGTATAATTGGGGTATATTTGGGTGGTGAGGCTTGTTGTGTTATTACACTATGTTTGTGATAATGTTCGTTGAAGAGAGAAATTGACGTGATGCTAAGTTGGTGATCATGTTTGTGGTCAGTATTACCACCGGCCTAATGAAGATAGATTTAAGCTTCCAGAATTTTCAATGTTAAGAGAATATGATCGCATATGCTAGTTGAGAATCAAAATAAAAGTCCAACTGTCAAAACCATTTTGGCCAATTGACTTGGTGTTAGTTTGCATAATACGACTGATCCATCATCTCGTTAGTTTGCAAAATTATAGTACTAGTTAGACTTTTTCGATCAACATGATTTAAAATATGTTTTAATACTATCATTAATTTTTAAATAAATACTGTCCAATTTAATGAAGCCTTGACTTTGAATAACATTGTCTTTCACATCCTTGTCTTCACGACCCCTACGACGAGACATAAGAACAGTCTACGATATTATTCCCAAGATTTCAAGTTGGATGTAGAATATTATAAGAAATTTGTCAAATAGACTAGTGGAATATGTAATCAAAACTGATTAGCTAGAAATCTTGAATAATTCACGGTCATGAAAGCAGGCTAGAATAATTCATGGGCATGAAATTCGACGGATGTGGTCTAGACTCTTATTAAATATTGATGGGCAAGAAAATGGATGTCAACGTCAATATACTAAAACCCGTGGTTTTACTGTAGACCTTTACTGTTCCTTTTTTNCATCCGAAAAAACTTTATCCTCTCACACATCCTTCATACAATTTCCGGTTTACCGGAGATCCATCGGAGCCAAAAAACCCGAAATCAAAACGGAGTCGGGGCATCTATAGTAAATTTTGTGAGTGTAGCTACAGTGGTATCTACAGTACATTGATATTTTACCGGGTTTAGTTCTTCTTTTTGTTTGAGCCAAATGTTGTTAGGTGGTGGTACTCTTTTTTCATAGCCACACATTTATTCATTGCTTTTGGTGTTCTGAATTCTTCATAAGACCACACACACATAGAGTAAAATACACTCACTTAGATATAGAGTTCATCATTTTATTTTACTCTAGTTATTATTATTATTATTATTATTATTATTATTATTATTATTATTATTATTATTATTTTTTTTTTATAGAAAGTTTGTATTTTTATTCACATGTTTATGTTTAATTGCAGGTTTTAAATATTTTGAGTGAGATCCATGAATTGCAAAAAAAAAGATGGAGTCCCACTGCCATGAATTTTTTTTTACAAGGTATGTGATTCGTCATTATTTTTTTTTACTGATCTATGGTTATTTTCCGTTTGGTTTAAGCGGGTACTGATAGGATTTAGGTACACCAGATTGTTCATTTGTTGGGGTCATTAATCTAAGTCAATTGATTGTAACATAATTTGTCCGGTCCATTTTAAAATGCTACTTCCTATGTTTTCAAATCTCGATTGTTGTTATATACTTATCGTTTTTTTGAAATCTTATACAACAGGTCTTTAAGAGTAATAGAAGAATCCAAATCACCAAGTTCAAATGTTAACATCACAAACTAAGGATGAGGGAAGATGGTTGCAGCAGCCGCAACATCAAACATGAGGTATGAAATGAACAAGTGTGTACAGGATTTGAACGCATAATTAAACGCTTATCTATAGTAACTTTGTGAGTGGTGATACGATGTGTCTTGAAAAGTAATCAACTTTAGTAAAAATTACTGAAGTTAAATTGTGCACAAAGGGTTAAAAGATAAAAGCATTTTCTCCAAAATTTAGTTGATCTTTTTGTATCACGGCAAAGGGATTGATGATTTAGCTACTTCAATAGCGTAATTGAAATGTAAGGTTTTTATATCAGAGTTTAGGGAACATTTCATCGACGGATACTTTAGTTTTTTGCATATGCTTATTTGGTTTAAATAAATGGGTCCATTGCAAAAAATAGCTATTGTTGTTTATTGAATTTATTCAAAGATTTCTTTGGGTTTGTTTATGATTTCGATGAGGGTGCTTCTGCCATATCAAATCACAACATAACTATTGCCACGTGAACATTGTATAATATAATGCTCATTTTTGTGAAGGGGATAATAATGTAAATAGATGTGTGTGATGATTATTTCAATAGATGTGTGCAGTGCTATAAACCTACATTTTTTACGGGTGTTAGTCAATTTAAAGGAGTGTTTGGGGCTCCTCAAAATCGTAGTTTCAACGTTTACTAATAGCTAAGAGCATGACCAATGGTAAAAGTCTTTAAGACTTGATGCATTTAATGCATTTAATGCATAAAGCATTTAGTGGCTAAAGCTTGGAGCAAAGACTTGAGCTTTACCAAGTCTTTGTTGAAAAGCTTTTCAAAAAGCCTTGGTTGCAATGGCAAAAACTCATTAAAAAGACTTCTTAGAATAGTAAAAAACTTTTCACCACTTGAGCCATTGTGGATGCTCTAAATTTAATAGGCGAAGGAGGTTGTACAAAGGCTAGAATCCACTGTGTTAAGTACGATTAACGGTCAAAAGCCGGCTGACTAGCTTCATTAAGTACGATTAGGGAATCTGTGTTATCACAGATAATCTTTTTTTAGGAAACTTATTAAGGAGGCCGTAGACAATTAAAAAGCATATTCGTTTGCACTATGTTGGATTTATAAGTCCAAATGCTTGTAATCCTAAGTTAACTAGACAGTATCTATTTCATTATTTTATGTAATACTTAATTCGACCAATAAGGTTGATAGACAAGGATTGATGACCTGTCAAATATGGCAGTTATTATGGTTAGAAACGTTTATGACAGTTACATAGGAAAGGTTGTGTCATTTCATGAAGCATTGCAACTTTTCTTTGTGTCTGTACATAAACTATATATAGCTTGTAAATTACAGAATTCTATCAATCAATAATATCATTTTATTAAATATAATTCTTGTTGTTCTTTTCCCTCCACAATTCGTGTACAAGTTTATACACTGCATCCAAACTTTTATTCATTCATTCTCAATTCACTGCAACTATGGTGAATACAAATCACTATATTGAAAACAAATGGTCTGCACCCAACCAAAGATCTGTTAGCAATTCTAATAATTGGCATCAGAGCCAAAAACCTGGGAGAAACACACTCAACAGGTCTCACACTGAATTTGTCCAAAGACAAATTAAAAGGGACAGTAAATCTGCAATTGGTAACCAGATCAAACAGATATCCAAAGCATGTAAAGATATGCGAAAAAAGAAGATGGAGGAGATCCGTGTACATAACAATAACTTAACACAAAGGAAGGCAACACTAGAAAGACACAAGAATTATGTATGTTTCAATTGCAGGCTAAGGGGGCACATAGCAAGAGATTGTCTAAAAGAAGGAAATCTCACTGAAGATGTTGGACTTGGTATCATCACAGACAAATCAAAGGTCCAAGTAACATATCCAGAATTCATCCATCTTTCCACAGATTTCATGGTGGAAGGCACAGATAAACAAGAATGGAATCAAATATAGTATGTAAGCAATCGGATCAACAGACATGTATGCTCTAACATGCATTTTTTTTCAAAATTGAAAGAAAAATTTACTGTTGAAAAGATTGAAGATCAAAAGAAATTCATGTTTATACATGGAATAAGAGAAGTACAAATCAGAATTGGATCAGAAGTTTTCATAATCCCTGGTGTTCATTATACACCAGAGATATCTCTCAATATACTCTTTGCATCACAATTGGAGGCACAAGGGCTTGAACTCACTTTCAAAGGAAATAGGTGCAAACCTATTCCAATGTTTAAGACCTCTGCAGATTGTAACTTTGATGCAGATAAGATGAACCAGAAACACAATGAATATCTGGATGGCTATTTCAGAATGATGAGTGAAGATTCACACAACATGGAAGAACAACACAAAGGGAAAGCAGTCACTCTCACACATACTTGCAATATCTGTGAAGAAGATGGACATATTGATTATATGTGTCCACAGAATCTATTCACTGCAGAAGATAATGATTTTGTCATTGTAAAAGGTGTACATCTTCCAATTGCTATTAAATCTTTTAATGACTGCATCTCTCTTCTAAAATTACTTGAAGATGATATTTTAAACAGTCAAAATTGGAGTATTCTTAGAAATAACTTCATAAAAGCATATTTTTGGTTCTATTCTGTCTATCTTAAAAGAAATATACCAGAACCCTTTCCACCCAAAATTCATGGAAAGAAATCCATTTAATGGATCTTCATATACTTGTTGAAGCGCTAGGGGGATACCTTGGTGTGGATTTTTCAAACAAATTTTCTTATATTGCTGAGTTTTTTGGCCTAGAAAAGAAATATGGTCAGGATATAAAGCATTGCTATAACCATTATTTGAATGTTTTCATTTGCTTTTATAAAACAGCAAATGTGTCACATTATGAAGCAAAAGAACTTGCTTCAAAGGGCAAAGAGATATGCCAAGGTGATCAAGATGATCAAGTGACAAAAACTTCCACAA
>LBNU01022819.1:7689-21730 GCA_014162995.1 Artemisia annua
TTTTTATAGTTTTGTTAAAAAGAAAATTTGATTTATAGTTCTCTTTTAATAATGTAATTTATTGAACAACGAAGTCCGTCTTTCACAAAAAATGAGAGTTTCAAATATGAACCAAAAATTAGTCCCGAACATTACGAAAAAAACAATTAGATCCAACCTGTGTGCATCGCATGGGTCCTGAGGCAGTCCAAACCTGTGTGCATCGCACGGGGATGAATATAAAAGGTCTCCAACATTAATGTCATCCCTTCATATTTAAAATAATTTATGTAACTTATACATATTAAAAAATTACATGTAAAGAGACTATTTTCAATATAACTTCTTGAAAAAAAATCTCTTCACATATACTCTTTTAATGTGAATAAACTATTTTAAATATGTGTCATGCCTAGAAATGTGATACCATCACAACTTAGATATATAATGACGAAAATAATTGCCGAAGATTACGCTATAAAAACTTATATACAGCCCATGTGCAACTCAATAAAGTATTTTAAATATGTATAAAGCTTAGCAAATGTGTGACACCATGAAAACTTAAATATAAAATGACAAAAATAAATGCAGAATATTACGCTATAAAAACTTCTATATAGCCCATGTGCATCGCACGTATTTTAAATCTATGAAAACTTCTATACAACCCATGTGCATCGCACGGGAATTGTTGACTATCATAAGAAATAGTTATAACTAGCCCGATGTATTAATATTAGTTAGTTCAAATAAAAAACGATAGAGTCAATACCAAAATAAATAGACAAAAAATATTACGTAAAAAAATACATCTTAAAAGATTACATGTCAATAAACTATTTTAAATACGTATCATGCTTACAAAATGTATGCTACTATGAAAACTTATATATATAATGACAAAAATACGTCCTGAATATAAAATGACGAAAATAAATGACGGATATTAGACTTTGAAAACTTCTATACAGCCCATGTGTATCGCACGGGCTTTCATGACTATTCATGTTTGCAAGTATATTCAAATAATGAAATGACATGATCCCGCAATGAATACATGACGAAAATTAGTGAACATTACGTTATGAACACTTAGATACAGCCCGTGTGCAACGCACGGGTCAGGTTGCCTAGTATAATAAAAGACTAAGTAGTCTTATAAATGCAAAGGGGTGTTAATAAATGTCTCATGAATTTATTTTGCTATTGGGAGGCTTCATGTGTAAGTACCTTGGTTTAGGTTTCATGCTTAAGTGGTAAGTACATATGACCTATACATTTAGAGCCTAATATTAATCTAAACCTCAAAGAATACAAACAAAAAATGTCATGAATGCATAAATTAAACACACCAATTAGTGGTTAGTCTTTTTACCTTACCGTCCATGAGTTACAAATATTTTATCAACTATATAATGTATCAAAAATCACACACACCAAACCACAACTTCCTCCACACCGCGTGCGCATTGGGCTACAACTTATTATGGTGGTAAAGTAAGCATCATATTGTCTTACTTATTTAGCATATTAATTTATATTGTTTTATGTATATTTCACCTGTGTTTTGTTTGTGTAACAATGTATGACATAAAGATGGTGCTTAGGAGGTTTGGTAGTATGATGCGCGTGGGACTGCAACACGCACTACGTTTTANCCTCCATTTCTACACAAACCATCAACCACCATTTAAAATTTTCCCCAATTTTCCCCTGTTTTCATAAACCCCAAAACCCAAAATCAAAATCCCTCAAAATCCACTAAACACATCATTTCAACACACAAGATTCACTTAATCATCAATGGCATCAATACCCTGTTCTCCAAATTTCATTTCATCTTTTAACAACTTCACAAAATCAAACAAGACCCTGTTTTCACCATGTTGCTCTGTTTCTTGCTGTTTTGCGAATGATTTTGGGAAGTTGAAGATGGGGGCAGCAAATTCAGGGGTTTTTGGAAGTGGGTTTGGTTTGAAGGATGGGAATTCAAATGGGGTTTCGTCGAGTTTTCGGTTTCGGTTTGGGGTGTTTGCTAGTGCTGCTACTGGGAAGAGTATTTATGATTTTACTGTAAAGGTATAAATTTTTTAGTTCTTTATTGTTTTGTTACTATTTGTGGGTGAATTGCATTATTTTTTTAAGTTTGTAACATAGCATTTATCTTGTTAAAATAGTAACTTTAGCTCAAACTTTAGTATTTCGCCTAGATTTTAACTATATCTAAGGTGGCCTAGTGGGGGCTCAAATGTTCCACAAGATACCCGGGCTCGCTGGGTGAACATCTTGGGATGACCCGGGAAAAGTTCAGAATAGGCTTTGGTAATACCGTTTAGGCTGGGTAAGACAAAAAGGTTCGACTTTCTCCGTTAAGCCCGTTGACCCATTTATCCGGTAGAAATTTTGTAATAGTATATTTACCCCTTTAACACGTCAAATTGCCAATGTCATATTAGAATTACAAATTTTGTAGAACATAGAGAAATTGGTTACTTATGTTAGTATGGTTTACTAAATACGATTAGTACAATGACTTTGTTACTTGAATAATGTTTTTTAGAACTAGTGTCATATTATTTTCGAAGTACTATGGAACATGTAAATATAGTATATATTAAGTGTTTTGAAATGGTAAATGTGATATAATCAATATACCGACAGGGAAGTACGGAATTTTGAGCTTTTATGTTTGGCAACAGTAGCTCACGTTACTAGTTGGAGGGGGAGTTTTAGCCTTTATGTTTATTTGTGAGCCGGAGCATTGTTTTCGGCAAAGTTGTTGATAGATGGAGAGTGTACAATGACATAAAATGTGTTTATTAAGAGCTCTGACCCTAGAAGCAAATTTAGGTAGCTTCTTTGCATCCGAAAACAACTTTTTCAAAATGATAAATATCCTATGTTGAATATGTATGGTCAGATTTTAATCCAACTTCTAATATACACATGTTGTGTTCTAGATTCTTATTCATATAGAACATCATTTGCTATGAAAATTGTATTATAACCAAGTCACTTTGTTTTTGACATGATTGTTCTTCGATGCAGGATATTGAACGAAAGGAAGTCCCTCTTTCCAAGTTCAAGGGAAAGGTTCTACTAATCGTCAATGTTGCATCACAATGGTATTTTCTACTTCATAATGCTCATTAAGATAAATGCATGTAAGACGAGTTAACCTTTCTAACTAGGATTTAACTTTTTGTTTAGTGGTTTGACATCATCGAACTACTCAGAGCTCACTCAAGTTTATAACAAGTACAAAGATCAAGGTTAGTGGTTATGAAATCCAAAGCTATTGTATAATTCATTTAATATATAGTTTTGATTATTTCCATTCATATGGTTTCGAAACTCATGTTGTAAGCGAAAGTAAATCTTGTAAGTAAAAAAACAGTTGTTAAACTTTAAGTAAAAAAAATGTTGCAAGTCTCGTAACCAAAGTAAACACCTCTACTATGGTTTAACTTTTTTTAAAACTTGTGAACCTTGTTACAGGACTTGAAATCTTGGCATTTCCATGCAATCAGTTTGGGTTCCAAGAACCTGGTTCAAATTCTCAGATTAAAGATTTTGCTTGTACACGGTTCAAAGCGGAATTCCCAATATTTGATAAGGTTTGTTGAGCTTTTCTCTACTTATTTCCTGTATATTTGACTTTTGAGGTCAAACCACGATGTTCCAAATTCGAAACTGATGTGGAATCCTTTAGGTTTTGATAGAAAAGATTCACAGTTTTAGAAACTTAGATGACAGTTGCGACAAACAAGCACAATTTTTGGTGTAACAATCAGTACAAATTCCACCTCAATGTTGAAATCTAACAGTACTTTCCTTGACCACAGAAGTCAAACTTGTATCTAAGGGATTAATATTAATTTAGATAATAAAAGACTGATATTGTATACATCTCAGATCGATGTGAACGGCCCATTCACCGCCCCAGTTTACCAGTTTCTCAAGTCGAGTAGCGGAGGACTATTGGGCGACTTGGTAAAATGGAATTTTGAGAAGTTTTTGGTAGATAAAAATGGGAAGGTTGTCGAAAGATACCTTCCTACAACTTCCCCTCTTCAGATCGAGGTACACCATACTTTCTTTAACGGTTCAAAACTTTGCAATAATGACACTTTGTTTGCAACAAATAACAGAATTCACTTTTGTCCTATGTTGCAGAATGACATAAAGAAGCTTCTTGCAGCATAATATGATTACACACTCGAAATCTGAGAAAATACGTTGTATTCACAAAATTATATGAGTTATACCTTTACAAGAATTATCATGTGATTAGGCCCTATTTAGCTCTTGTGACAGAAAGCAAAAAATTATGTATAGCCAGAAACCGTCCGTCTAGTTACGTTTCTGGTATTTCTTGTCTTAAACATGGACATAAGATCACCAAACTTTCTGTACTTGATGGTTCCATGACTTCCATCCTTATAAAAACTTTTTTAAGCATGCCCTTGTTACGCCTTTTCAACGATCCTCAATGAAACCTCTGCGCTCCAAGTTCATCTGTTTGCCTCTATGACAATTGATCTTCTATAATACACGATAAAAAGAAAACAGGTTACTCTGTACGATACGCATGCAACATACACGTGTATGGCATATATAGTTATAAAACCAGTTTAGATATGATTTGAAACGTTATGTCTGACTTTTTGCCGGTTCTAGAAAAGTCTCCCACAGCTCAGCGGTAAACTGTAACCCCACGCGTTGTGGAACTATACATATTTCACGTTATTTCAATGTACTTTCTAAGCCCCAACGCGTGGTTGAATCACATACGTTTCACACTATTTCAACGACCGAAATGAATGTAAGAATATGTAGCGAAAAGAAAGCTAAAAATAGCATTAGCTGGTCAATAAGTTCTTGTTTTGGCAATTTCTTAGTGTCTGACTATGAATAAAACTTGTGCCATTGACATTGACTATATCAATAAGTATAAAAGGAGAAAACGTGACTAGATTGTGCATCTACAAAAGGTAATGGGTCGCAAAGCTATTCAGATTCATAGGGGGTGTTTGGGATTGATTACTTTTCTGCTTCTTATAAGCTGCTTAAAATAAGTATTTTTGAAAACAATGTTTGAATTTACTTATCTTTGTAGAAGATTCATCAATACTCGAAAAAGAAATTTGATCATATTCAATCATATGAATTTATTAAAGATTTTAGATTGAATATGATAGTAAAAATTAATTTAAATTTGGTTATTAAATAAGTAAAATATGAAATAAACAGCACCTTATTTTTTATGAAAACTACTTTTCTGCTTAAAATTTAAAAAGAGAAAAAGAGAAAATGTTTAGATAAAAAATTGCTTTTTTGCTTAAACAGATGTTTGGTCTCATTTGACATTCACGAAAAACGCACAATTCTCTTTGTTTTACTTTGTCTTTAGTGTCTAGAAACAAGTGCTTTGATTGTCTTATCCGAATAGAGATTTCATGTAACCTAGGTAATATGGGTCGAAATACTTTATTTGCAAAGTGGATTATATACCATTCAGTCAAGTATCTAAGATTATCATCACACCCTAACCCAATTTCTAACACTGAATATATATGCTCAAATTTTAATCCAACTTTTAACATACACATGTGTTCTAGATTCTTATTCATATTGAACATCATTTGATATAAAAACTGTATTATAAGCAAGTCACTTTGTTTTGACATGATTGTTCTTCGATGGGATACTGGACGAAAGGAAGTTCCTCTTTCCAAGTTCAAGGGAAAGGTTCTACTAATCGTCAATGTTGCATCACAATATATGGTATTTTCTACTTCAAAATGCTCGTCAAGATGAATGGCTTGTATTCACAAATTATATGAGTTATACCTGTACATGTACATAATTTATGTGACAGAAAACAAAATGTATGTATAGCCAGAAACCGCCCGTCTGGTTATGTTTCTGGTATTTCTTGTCTTAAACATGAACATAAGATCTCCAAACTTTCTGAACCTGATGGATCCATCCTTATAAAAACTCTTTTAACTATGCCCTTGTTATGCCTTTTCAACGATCCTCAATGATACCTCTACGCTCCAAGTTCATCTGATTGCCTCGATGACAATTGATCTCTAATATATGATAAAAATAAAACAAATTACTCTGTACAATATGCATGCAACATAAACGTGTTGAATTCTTGGTGTAGACGCTACATAGTTGGCTCTCATCCTTAAAGACTACAAGTGTAATAGGAGCATCTGTCGACAAAAGGATTATCCTAAGATGATCATAAAGTAAAAATACCTAAAAATCATAATGAATAATGAAAAGCG
This sequence comes from Artemisia annua, assembly GCA_014162995.1. Lineage (NCBI taxonomy): Eukaryota > Viridiplantae > Streptophyta > Magnoliopsida > Asterales > Asteraceae > Artemisia > Artemisia annua. The sequence continues at coordinate 13,974 of LBNU01022819.1, forward strand.
TCCATTGTCTAATGGATAGGACATAGCTTAGGCATTTTGCCTGGCGAAAAAGCTACATCTAGTACCGGACCAATGATGTGGGCTATACGCACCAGGTTCTTTTGCGTCGCAACCCCAAAACTAGCAGAACTAACAAGATTCATTCTTATAATATAATAATCAATAGAATCGAGGCTTGAGACAATATTTCTTTCTCTAAATATACTTGGGCTAGCTCAGTTGGCCACCAAGGGTAACCTTGGGGAGGTTTCTTTGGAGAGGTCTCAGGTTCGAGTCTCACCATGGACCTTCAGGCGCCCGAAATAAATAGAAGCAGGAGTGGGGTTTATCCTCTAAGGAGAAAGGTTCGAGGCTTGCATACTGCCCAATAGGATGTCACTGTGGGCTCGGATCATTAACTACTAACTCGCCGTTCAAAAAAAATATACTTGAAAAAAGACAAGATTGTGTAATGCTCAACCTAAGAATAATCGAGAATCACCCCCAAAAATTCGGAAAATATTAAAAAGAAAAAAATGCCAACAGGCGTCTATTATTGAATTCACCCGACGCGACAGTACCCGTTTGGGGAACGTCCAGTGCCAAAGTCACTGAATGGGTAAGTCGCCAATCCCTAAAACGGACTAGTTTACATATGATTTGAAACGTTATTAAGTCGGACTTTTTGCCGGTTCTAGAAAAGTCTCCACAGTTCAGCGGTAAACTGTAACCCTACGCGTTGTGGAACTATACATATTTCACATTATTTCAACGTACTTTCTAAACCCCAACGCGTTGTTGAATCACATACGTTTCACACGATTTCAACGACCGAAATGAATGTAAGAATATGTAACGAAACGAAAGCTAAAAATAGCATTAGTTTGGTCAATAAGTTCTTGTTTTGGCAATTTCTTAGTGTGTGACCATGAAGAAAACATGTAAAAAGACTTGTAACATTTGCAAATGGACGATGTCTAGAATGACATTGACTACACAATAAGTTATAAAAGGATAAAACGTGACTAGATTGTGCATCTACAAAAGGTAATGGGATTGATTAATTTTTCTGCTTCTCCTTTAATTAATAAAAATTATACTTATTCCGGGGGCTAAATTTCAAGTTAACATAGGTGTAAAATATCATAAGCTCATAGTTATTTAAGAATAGTCTAATTATTAGTAATAAAATATTATCTTAAAATCAGCAGTGGTTAAAAACTAGAATCTATTGCTTAATGTCCGTTAGCAACGAATCTTACGATAGTTATTATACCCAAAGGCAATCGTTGAGTGAATTGTATCTTCTTTGTGTTAGTTAACCTAAGCCGCACCTTTAATGCCGGGGTGGGGCTCGGCCTCCGAACCGTATGTGGGACGCGTTTCTGCCTCATACAGCTCGTGCCGAAACCCGGGGGAGATTTAGGAAAGATGGAGAGAGCCAACAGCTGACAGTTGGGGCGGCGATAAGCTTTCTTCTTCACAAGCTTTTCCCTCCTAAAAAACGACCCGATAGCTATTCCCCGTAGCTTATAGCTAATTTGGTAACTATAGATACGACAAACAACTTGACGACGACTTCTTAACAACTATCCAATTTGTGTATCTTTTTTAACAACCACGAAAATACTAGATTAATGCATAACCAATGAATAGTCTTTGTCAGGTGGTTAATTAATCAAGAGTTCAAGACATGCATACATGTTCGTGGATCTTGTTACATTTTCTTTCTTGTTTACTATTAACATTGCATTATTCAAAATTATTTCGTGGAGGAAATTTCAATAAGTAAACAAACCATCTCTAATTAAGTTGGTGTATCGGTAAGGTGAAAAGGTCTTAAAATCGACTTTGGTTTAAATTTATTAGGTAAACATCTTTAGAGGATCAAATAAAAGTTCTAGAAAAGTGAGTAAAACACCGGTTAAACCACGTATACTATAGCAAAAAAATGTTTTCCTCAAGTAGCATTAACATTGGTACATCTCCGTTTACCTTTTTGCATTTCAATACGTAATTAATAAGTTATAATTAGCATTTTATTTCTTGATGATGCATAGAATTGTTTGTTAACGAGTAATATTTGAGCGACGTGTTGTGGTAGTTTGTTAAAGCGAAACTTCATATTCGTGTAAATCATTTGAAACTATACATATTTCACATTATTTCAACGTACTTTCTAGACCCTAACGCGTTGTTGAATCACATACGTTTCACACTATTTCAACGACCGAAATGAATGTAAGAATAAGTAACGAAAGAAAGCTAAAAATAGCATTAGTTTGGTCAATAAGTTCTTGTTTTGGCAATTTCTTAGTGTATGACCATGAAGAAAACATGTAAAAGACTTGTAACATTTGCAAATGGACGATGTCTACAACCACATTGACTACACGATAAGTATAAAAGGATAAAACGTGACTAGATTGTGCATTTACAAAAGGTAATGGGATTGATTAATTTTTTTGTTTCTGCTTGATAAAAATTGTACTCATTCCGGGGGATAAATTTCAAGTTAACATAGGTGTAAAATATTATAAGTAACAAAATACATATTATCTTAAAATCAACAGTGATTAAAAACCACAATCTATTGTTTAATGTCCGTGCACTACAACATCCACCACTTTTAGCTGGGACTATTTTAGGCTTTTGGCGGGGACTTGTCCCCGCTAATACCTTTTGGCAGGGACCCCGCCAAAACCTCTTCGCTGATTACTTTCGGCGGGGACATGTGAACTTTTTAGCGGTGACGTGTGGGACCCACGCCGCCAGCGTGGACAACTTGGTCTGGTCAAACATTGCCAGCGCGGCAATACTTTTGGCGTGGACACGTCCCCGCCAAAAGTAGTATTCATAAAAATGAATCAGGGGGGACGTGTCCCCGCCAAAAGTTAGTATTCGCCAAAATGACTCAGGTTTTTGGCGGGGACGTGTCCCTGCCAAAAGTAGTATACACAAAAAAGGCTCAGGTTTTTGGCGGGGACATGTCCCCGCCAAAAGTGTCTACTAGACATAACTTGAACATACTTTTGGCGGGGACATGTCCCCGCCAAAAGCGTCTAACCCATTTTGCAGCATAAATGGGTAATTTCCAGATTTTTTCCGGAATTATTCCGGAAAAAATCCAAACAATAACCTGTAACCTGTATATACTCAAATCCACTACAACATCGCCAAATCTCTAAACATAATATCATATATAACCAAAATGCTACAATATCGCCTAAACGGTTCAAAAACCGTGATCACATGATTATCTGCAAATGGTTCTACAAAAGTATACTTAACCTAGTCATCCGCAAATGGTCCAAAACTATACGTGTAATCCATTTAGCGGGAATCCTAATACATAATCTAAATAAACACATAATAATCCATCAATACCTCCATAAATTTGTCCATAACCACTACAAAACATATAAACCGACCCAAACAACCCATACGCTACTCCTAAGTCTCCCGACTCCCCCCACTACCCCCACTCTCCTCCTGGGTACCTGAAGACTGACCTTGTGAAGCCTCCTGTGATCCCGATGTCCCCGCCTGAGTCGATGTCCCCGCCTGAGTCGCTAGCTGCTGGCGGAAACCCGGCTGATTCCGCGCCCACTCTAAAATCCCATCAAGCAATGTTCTTTGGCTGGAGAGCTCCTGGGACTGCTTCTGAACAGTTTCCTGGAGCGAGGACGTGGAGGCTTGATCACGAGCTCGTGCAGCGCTGAGGGTCGTCTGATGACCACTGCGGGGTAAGACTGGACCTACGCCAGGAACGTGACCTCGCTGCTTGCCACCGATCACGTGGCAGATAATATCGAGGTCAGACATAGTCGTCCCCTCGGAGGTGCTCTCTGTCCGCATCCGTATCATCTGATTCTGTTTAGTTACAAAAAAACAAGAAAAGTAATATATAAGTCGTGATTTATTATATTGCATTAATGTGGGTGAGTTTTTGGAAATAAATTATACTTACATATCTAGCCTCGGACACTGCAGACTCCCAGACGTCGCCTCTCATATGGTTGTGTCTGTAAAGCGCGATCAAGTCTCTACCATCCACGGAGTCGGTGGGTTCTCTCAACTGTTTATAAATAAAATCAATAACGACTCACCTAACACTATATAAATAAATGAAATGATTAAAAAGTGTCTTACAAAGCTATCGCGTATAACAGCTAATGAATGCGACCCATGAAGACCAGCACTCGGATTCTTGAGCCGGTTCTGCCTGTTGGTCTCCGCTTTCTTCAAATTCTTCGGGGTTGACCAGTGCTTCACCTGCTTATTATAAATAATAAAAAAAATATTATGTAAATGAATTATTATTATTATTATTATTATTATTAATAATAATAATAATAATAATAATAATAATAATAATAATAATAATAATAATAATAATAATAATAATAATAATAATAATAATAATAATAATAATTCATTTAATAATAATTAGTAATAATTATAATAACAATAATAACATTAGTAGTAGTAGTAGTAGTAGTAATAATAATAATAATAATAATAATAATAATAATAATAATAATAATAATAATAATAATAATAATAATAATAATAAAGTTTGGATCGAGAAATTTACATATTTTTCCCAATCGTCAGGCAACATGTTATCCGGACACTTTTCCTTGATCTCGTCGAGCTACTCAACCCCACCTTGCTCAGTAAATTTCTTCTTTTTGAATTTGTACTTGTTGTCGTCGTATCGCTTTTGGAGATAACATTCGATACTATCTGCAATATCCTTTCCATTAGGACCTACAAGGTGCTCGCCGAGATCGAAGAAATGCTGCAATAAAATTTAATTAAAATATATATATATATTCAAATTTAAATAAATAACACATTTAAAATAAATAAACACAATAATTAAAAAAATAAAAGATAAAAAAAAACTTACGTGGAGCTGGTCGTCGATGTGCGCCTTGGAGGTAGCGGGAACATCTGCCCAGGAATCGAAATGCATGGGAATTGATTCCCGTAACAACTCCCCGACCAAGTTGGAGAACCACGAAGCGCGGTGGCCCACATGCTCCCAATACCCTTTGACGTTCTTCTCGAATCTGATCCTTACCGGACGACCAGTATCTCTCCTCTCATTGCGGAGCTGCGTGTTCTTTGTGGGACCACGCACCACCTTCCCGCCTTTCCCAATTTTGGCATCGGGCTTGCGAGGCTTGGGAGGTCTGGATTTAGAGCCTACAAGTAATCAAATTCAAGTGATGATGACGTAAAATAACAAGTTATCAATTTCAAATAATGATCAAGTTTAATTAAAATAATCAAGAAATTCTTACGCTGACAATTAGTGCCTATCCTCCTCGGATCAGGGGGTGGCTCACTGCCTCCATCGCCACCGTGGATCCTAGCAACACCATCTGCCATCTGTAAAATGAACTAGTACAAGAACATATAATTAGTGAAGAAACACATATACACATATGTATATAAATAATCAAATAAATAACAATTTATTCAAAAGAAAATAGATAATCAAATAAATAAATAAATAAACACATTTAACAAATCGATAACAATTTCATTCAAATAAATATCGTTTAACAAATTACAATTTGAGATCAATCTCCCTCATCACTAAGATAAAAACCCTCATTACTAGTGTCGGCTTCATCTTCACGACCGACGTGGTCGTGATCTTCACCATCAGATGCTAAACTTCCGCTGGCTCAACATCTATATCTATGGTGATATAATTCAACTTATCCAACTCAGCAGAGAGTGTGACATGTGATGAGGTGTTGTCATGTACAACATCCTGATTATCCTCTACCACGATGATATCCGGGTTCCAAATCTTTCGATGATAAGAATCTTGGACGACCTTGAAATTACCACGTTTACCTAGGAAATCAAGGTAAAAGACTTGTGTTGCTTGTGTTGCAAGAATGTATGGTTCACTTTCAAACGATACACGATTTGTCATAATTTGTGTAATGTTGTTTCTATGGGTACAACGTGTTAGCATTTAAATTTTATAGAAAAAGTGATGGTCGGTCTCATATGTAATATAGTGTGTCGTGTAGGTAGAATTAGTTATTGGGCCTTGGACTAGTTAAGCTAATATGTTATAAGTTAAGATTTAAGTATAAAACCAAGTCCAAGCCCAAGCCCATCAAAGCCTTTAGGGCATCCACGAATTGTACTATAAATACACCTCAAACTCTCATTTGAGGTGTGTGCTTGTATGTGTTTTATGTGTGTTTTCTCTAATATAAGTTCTATTTCATACGCCTCATTTTATACATCAAGTCACCATCTTTCTCATCTCTTTTCTACATATTATACGTGTGTGTGATTGATAAAGTTGTGATATTTACGTTATAACAAGTGGTATCAATCGCCTAACAATGATTTAGGAGTGTTTGAGTTTGTTTTGTTTCGTATTTTTGAAGTTTTTCTCACGTTTTTATACAAAAATTTCGTATCTTTCTTGTTCTTTTGTGTTTTTAACACTCTTTTGTTTACAAACTAGTGTTATAAACCTTTCTCAACAAGAAAGTTTCAATCTTTTTGCATAAAATCAAGCTTTAAAAATCGTCCTTGTTTTTGTACTTGTTTTCGAAATTTTAAAAATTTTCATAAAAATCATCAAGTTTGCAACTTTCTTGTAGTTTTGGTGTTTTTAAGCTTAGAAGTACAAAAATCTTGGATTAAAAACGTGATTTGGGTGTGCTTTTTTGAAAAACAAAAATCTGCCAAATTTTTGCCACTTATCGAGATCCCAAGACCCTAATTTATCGAGATCCTTCATACGTGCTTCTTTGGTGTTTTCGTTGATTACTCAGTGCATTTCTCTCTTGTATAAGAAAGAAAACACTTCGACTTGGTGGATTGTTTCGTTATTGTATAATCTCGAAACTTGGCTATTTGTTATCGAAATCTTGAAATTTATCGAGATCTTCACAAAAGTTTCGAAATCACATATTGTTTTCAGAACCGATTTTCATAACAAATTCAACACCAAACTCTACTCCTATTTCGTTGGAACGATCCTAAATCAACTTTATCAAATCATCACTGAATCATAATGGCATCTCAACAAGATATTCATGCTGCCGGTGCTGAAAACCGTCCTCCTATGCTTGAAAAAGGTGGTTATCTTCCATGGACAAGCCGTATGCTTCGCTACATCAAAACCAAAGATGATGGTAAACTCAGGATCAAATCCATTGAAAACGGTCCATTCCAGCCAAAAGAAATCCTTGATCCGGGTAATCCAGATGGAACACCTCCTACTCAACCATTCTTTCGTCTCCAAAAGGAAGAAGATTACACAGCTGAAGACTGGAAGCAGATTAAAGCAGATGATATGGCAATGCATCTCATTCAACTTGGTTTACCTCGTGAGATCTTTGCTGCAGTCGACAGTTGTCAAACAGCTTATGCTATGTGGGAACGGGTTAGAAGACTTTGTCATGGAACGGAAATTGGACAACAAGATGTTGAGAACAAGCTTCTAACAGAATGGGAAAACTTCACATCCACAGCAGGTGAACAAATTGAATCATACTACACCAGGTTTTGTACCTTGATGAATGAGCTGATTAGAAACAAGTTGGAACCGCGACAAATTGTGACAAACATCAAGTTCATCAGCAATCTACCAGAGGAATGGGGTCGCTATGTCACAATTGTCAACCAAACAAAGAATCTTCATCAGGTGGATTATGATCAACTCTATGACTTCTTGAAGCAAAACCAAGCTGAGGCAAATGAAGTTAGGAAGGAAAAGTTGGCTAAGA
>LBNU01022820.1:23174-49190 GCA_014162995.1 Artemisia annua
AAACAAACCCCCCCCCCCCCGTTTGTCACTTTTCTCAAAAACACAAAACAAACACTCTCATTCAAATCAAACGGCCAAGAATCATATAACAAATCCGTGCTCAAAATCTTCAAACCGTAAGTGTTTCTATGATCTATGGCCTAATCTAAAACATGGTTTTTAACGAATTACATTTTTAACGGCTATATTTTTTACAATTGCATTTTCTAAATCTAGGGTCTCGCTAAATTCATATGAACATGATTTACATGATTTTTGCTTAATGTTTCATAGGGCTTTTGATGTTACGAGTTTTCTAATCATGCTAGAAACATTTAATCATTACAATATTCATGTTTAGATGGATTTCGAAACTTAGGGTTTTAGTACGAATTGGGTTTTCTTGATTGAGTGTTTTAGTGTTTGATTTTATTGGTGGGATATGTTTGTTAGAGTAGTTGTATCATGTTTGTGCACGTTAATTGCTTTAATTCTCTTGTTCGCATGATTTCGTATATTAGGGTTTATGCGTAATTTTGGGCGTGTTCATGTTTATGTTCTAGAGTCTAATTAAATGGTCTAAACGTGTTCCTATAAGTGTTAATTGATGTGTTCCATTGGTTTTACAACATGAATTCTCGTAAGTTAAGTTCTAGATAATTTAGGGTGATATTACGTTTTCGAGATCTTTTGTTTTTACCTTTGATGTGTTTCTAACTGTTAATTCATACACATTTCATCAGGTTTACATTCAAGGAATCATATCTTTCAAAGAAAACGTATGTCTTCAGGATTTCGAAAATTCTTGTATAAGAATTTTTCGAAAACTTTGTTATCGAGATCTTTTCTGATAAAGTTATCGAGATCTCTCCTTAACATATGTTATCGAGAAATCTTTAAAAAATTATCGAGATCTCTCAATAAATTTATCGAGATCCCAAACTTATCGAGAACTTTCGAAGTTATCGAGAACTTGCATACAGGAGTTTTTTTTCGAGAACTTTCAAAACTTTCGAGATCTTTTATAATTATCAAGAACATATGAAATTGAGTTATCGAGAACTTTTACTCAGAATTATCGAGAACCTTTGTTATTCAGAGTTATCGAGATCTTTTCATTTGAAATTATCGAGAACACTATGTTCAAAAGTTATCGAGAACTTCCTAAGTAATAGTTATCGAGAACTTTATTTGTCATATTTTCGAGATCATGCTTAACATTTTCTGAAAATTCTCATGTATTGTAGTTTTTCGAAAACATGTATGATGAATGAATCCTCATGAATGTGTATGATGTTTGTGTTGTAATAAGGTTTATTAATTTGTGCTTGTGTAGTATTGGTGATCATGTTATTATTAGACGTTTGTGCTTTAAATGTTTGATTGCTAAGTCTTAATGAAATACATGTTTATTGATAATACTGTCACTAATCACATATTAATTAACTGGACCATAAATGCAACATGTAACTTATACGTCTTTGAATTTCAAACATAGATGAAAACTAATGACTAACGAATCTGGATGTTTGATTTCATGACTTCACATTTACAGAACACAATGGCTCAACACAATGAATCTGTCCCAGAACAAACTCTACCACTACTCACACTTGGTGAAATTGTCCCAGCAGACTACAACGTTATCATTGATCAAAAAAATCCACGCATTGACTTCAACAAACTCAGTATTCCAGAAGATACATGCAAGATTGTCAAGGATACTGCTAGCTCATCCCTGCAAACCTATGCTCACTAAGTCTACATCAGTACCAATCTTCTACATTCATCAGTACTGGTACACTGCTCGGGCTAACTTGGACGATATTTCATTCACTGTCAAGCTGGATCATCAGGAATACACAATAGATCTTGATGCTCTTCGAACCGTTCTTATGTTACCGACACCCAATGAGCATCCTATGTTGACCGAACTTGAAATCCTGGATTACTTCATTGATCTAGGATACGATGTTCCAGATAATCAATCACTCACCAGACTATCGAAGTTCAATGTCAAATATCTGCCACAACCATGGAGAACGTTCTACATGTTGATAGTCAGATCTATTGCTGGAAGAAGGAGTGGTCATGAGCATCCACGATTGGAGCACCTGCAAGTATTTTGGGGAATGATGAGCATGAAACCAATTGACTTCGCCAGATCCATAATGAGCGACATGATCCATCACATTCAGACTGACCGTGAGAGGACCGTGATTCCGTTCGTTAGGTTCACAAAGATGCTTATCGAACACTTCTGTGAGAAAACACCTGATTTCATCAAAAGAATGCATGATCGAACAGAACCCAAAGACATCTACAACAATGACTTCAGGATCTCCTTCGTCAAAACCATCAGGTTCGTTCCAAGGACGAAAGGAATGAGAATCCCAGACCACTTTCTGGATGAAGAGATTCGAAAGACACAAAACTTCAAGATTTATGATAAAGCCTTTCAAGCTGGGCAAGTTGGTCACACTGGTGAAGAAGAAGAACCAGCTTCCATTGTTCAAACCCGAAGCAGAAGAGGTGGCAAGTCAGGAAGTACAAGCAGTACCACAACTTCCCAACAATCTAAAACTGTACCGAAACCATCCACCAGACCAAAGAGGAAAGCTGCTCCAAAACAGATTCCTCAAGATGAACCGTCAGCTTCATCGTCAGAAACAGAAACTGAATCTGATTTCGGTTCTGAATCAGATGACGAAGAAGACTTTGAAAGAAGATCTAAAGCACAGGATGATGAAGAGGAGTTTCCTGGACTCGAACTTGCTAAACAAATAAGCAAGGAAACTTCTCAGAAGGAACAAAAGAAAGGAACCGGGATCACCATTAATGAACCCAGTGGTGATTTACATGATGAAGAAGAAGCAAATGAACCAGTTGGTGAACCACTAGTCGACAAACGCAAACTAAAAAACGTTATTGTCGATCCTAAAGCAGAAGAAAAGCAGCACTTGAAAGAACTAAGAGAAGCTGCACTACTCAATCTCCAACATCCCCAGCCTCATCAACGACCGCTCAACATAGAGGCACAAGAGGGTGGCTCAAGCAGCACTGTAGTTCCTCCTTCATCACAGACTGAAACCGAACAACGTGATCCAGAAGGGAACATAATTATGAAGGAAGCTACAGAGGAAGATGCTGAGAAGGAGCAGATTGAGTTCATCACACCTGAGTTCATTGATCAGGTTCAAAGGGAAGAAGAACTGAAAAAGAAAGCAAGTGAGGAGTCTGAAAAATTGATTAGTGATGTACAAGACGAAGAATTCTTTGACACCGATCAATTCATCGACACACAATCTCATTCATCTTCAAAGGATCCTCCGATTCCCTCAGGCACACCTCCAAGGGATCCTTCACCTCCTCCATCAGAACCTGACCACGAATCATCTTCATCATCATCACATCATTCATCTCCACCACCAACAAAGAAAACATCGAAAGGCAAATCAATCAGGAAGAAGAAGGGAAGCAAATCATCCTTGACAACATCTCAAAGGATCAGACGAGCTGTTGCTATAGCTAGGCAAAAGAAGAAGGAGACACACCCTCAAGATGGAGACCTTAAAGACCAAGTTCAAAAGCTCTCAAAACAGGTCAAAACTTTGAATACTCAAGTTAAGGATCTCCAAGACTCTACGGGATTGGTTCAAAAGCTACTTCAAGCAGATATGAGCAGGATGATCAAGGAATACACTGCCGAATACCTTAACGAAAATCTTGCTGCAATTGCTCAACCAGTAGTGTCAGAACTTCTTGAGCCAATTCGTTCAGAGTTGAATACCAGGATCAAGCATAGCATTCAACGCATGCTTCAGTCTACTCCTTTCTACCTCCGCACAGACAGGGCTCCTCCATCACCAACTGAACTTTCAACTGAACAACTTCAAGCCCTGTTAGCTGCTAAGCTCAGAAATAAGGAAGACAAGACTCCTGAAGAATCAACAATGTTTGAGGCACTCCAAACTATTGCCTCAAAAGAATCTTGCAAGGAAGCCGCTGGCAAACACAAAAGACAAAGGAAGGATGATGATCCTGATGCCGATCCGAAAAGCAAGAAATCAAAGACATCAGAAGGACTATCGTCTTCTCATAAGCCAAAGCAGACTTCCAAGACTCCACCATCACAGCAACATGCACCTGCAACAGGCTCCGGTCCAACTCAGTCAGAAGAGCCATTTATGCTTCAACCAACTGACATTCAGGAAGAACCCGAATCATCAATCCCCGAATCACAAATTCCCGAATTTCAAGCTGGTCCATCATCAACTACAAAGACCAAAGAGAAAAGGAAATCCACAAAGTCAAAGAAGAAGAAGAAGAAGTCTACTCCTTTCTCATGGTTAGATGTGGAAGAAGCTCCTCAATCTGATTGGCTGACCGAGATGATCAAAGCACAACCACCACTTGAAGCCGAAGAACCACTGCCTGGAAATACTTTGCAGATGACTCAAAGTATCATAACGGAACTTCAAGTTGAAAGGTTGACCAAAGCTGAACTGAAAAGGATCAACCGTGAAGCTATGGACTTTCTGAAGAAGAGATCAGGGAATAAAGTTGAACTCGAATACCACATGGAGAACATTGCCTGCGCACTTTCTGGCACGTTCGACTGGCTCAACCCTGAATCCAACATCGACACAGAAAAGAAAGACAAAACTCCCTACTTCACTGACTGGACAAAACCATTGCCTCTTCTAGGCTTTCCTGAGAAACCCAAGATTCCATACCGACACTTCTTCAACAACGACCTCAGATACCTTCAACACGCTCACGAAACTTCCAAGGAACGATACGCATCTTCACTGACGATTTCCGTTCCAGCTGCCAGATACGAATTACCAGACATTGAAGAGACTGCACCAATTTTCAGCAAATCAGTTGTCACTTACAACAGGGACGCTCTTCTCGGTATTCAACATTGGCCTGAGAAACGAAAACTCGGCTACACCCACAGATTACATCTCAAGTCAAGTGAAAATGTGAAGCAACCGCTTCGTATCGTTGCAATCATGGAAATCGTTGAAGAGAAAAGATTCAACTACGCTTTCATGAAAGAAATCATCGTCAAGAGACTGGATGAGAAGTGATACAAGTTTTGTGAAGCAGACTTCTCAGATCTGAACCTGAACGACATCGAAGACATGTATTTGCTAAAGGTTCAAGGAAAGATGCTCAACTTTGAAAAAGATACACAATACAACTTCATCGCGTCTCTACTACTCTACATCAGACGGGTTATAGTTCAAGAAAGAGTGAAAGATCTTCAACTAGGCGTGGAAAGTTGTCAAAACAACATCAAGCTCACCAAACCACAACTCATGTTCGCTGGAATTCTAGAGCTATCACAGTACACTCTCGTGCAACAACCATCATTTGGAGTCATCTACCTCAACAAGAAGAATAAACTTCGTCTTATGAGGTTCGATGAAATTCCGAAGTTTTGTGATGAGACACTTCAAAGAGTTCGTGATGGGTTGGTAGAAAGGTTGGATGATGAAAATAAGAGGTTGAAAGAGGGTCGAGAAACGAGGTGGAAAGCTAATGGACGAAGAATGATTCGCAACTTTGTCCATACCATTGAAGAGAGGTTGTACCATCGTCAACAGATCAGAAGGTTGGAAAGCTACATTGGTGTTCATCCTTCATTTCCGGTCTTGACATTTAGACGACCTGATCCACAGTTCACAGACTTTGATGCATAGCCGAATGATGAACTTCAGCTCCCATTCTTCCGGTACCAACATTTCAATATTTTCATTTATATTGATTGATTTGTATTTACTACGGCTTGTGCACACATAACAGTGTACAACCCGCACTTTGTACTTAAAGGACCCTGTGGTACGCATCAGTGCTACAATCCTCATATAAGGAGCGAAAGCTTCTTACTTTTGAGTAGAATTTATCAAACCTTACAGTATTTTCTCAATTCTGCTCAAAAGACAAGTATTACACCTCAATAAGTAATCACTTGTTGAGGGGGAGTACTTGATTTCAAACATCGTTCTTAAATCTTGAAGTCTTGTTTATTTCTCCCCATAAGACTCAAAAAGGCATATTTTAATCAAAACGTTTACAAAAACAACATTTGATATGCTATTTTTGAGGGGGAGAAGAAGAAAAGTGATTAAAATATGATGTGAAAAGTCTTATTTTGTGCGAGCTCGACTCAGAATTGACCCACGAATTGAAGAAACAACAAATGTTAGTATTCTTATTTTGTGCGAGCTCGACTCAGAATTGACCCACGAATTGACGAAACAACAAATGTTAGTATTCAAAAGGATTTATCCGAGTAGAAAGTACCGTTTCGAGAAACTCTTTCTAGACGTTTACTTTGACGGGTCTAACTTCCTTTTAGGAATGTTAACAACTTCAAGTTAGTTATTAGGGCTAGTTATCACCTAAAAACTGATAATGTATCCCTTTAACTAAGCAACGTAAACGTGTCCCTCGGGTACATGTCTATTAAGAGTGGATCAATTCAAAAAGTGGCAACTCTTCCCGCATATGCAAATTTCTGAAAACATTCATAAGCATATGTGGAGGGGGAGTTTTTCATAAGAAATCCTAAACCTCAAAGTGTTAACAAAAATTTTTATACTCATAAACACTTTGAGAGATTTTCAATGATTTGGTTCAAAGGCATCAATAGGATAGTTATGGAGTTACAAGGTGACTAAGGATAGGAATAACTGTCCTATGATCCACCAGAACCGGAGGGATCTACCCAAGGACATCACCAATAGTTAGAAATTAGAAGTCCTTAGGTATGATATGAAATAAAAAGAGAAAAGAATGTAAGGAGAAAGAAGGGGTTGAAGAATTAAAAAGAAAATGAATGAAAAGGGTGAAAAGAAATAGCCCTCCATTTTATCAACCTTAAGGCAGACACCGGGTTCAATTCATATGCTACTGGTCGTTGCTAAGGCGACACCGGTATTGAAGATAAAGACGTCATGGACCCAGTGACGCAATGCACCTAAACCTTCTTAGCCACTCAGGCATCTCTCAGAAGATGTTTGTTTCATTCTCACGGGAAACCACTGTAATCTATCGATCATCTATTAGAGATGGTTGATATTGAAACAGGAGGCCCTCTGCTCCATGCCTCCGCATAGGAAACCAAATGTGCACTTATCAAGTCTAGAGCCACGAGATAACATAAAAGATCTCTTAGGAACACATAATACTTCTACACTAAGTGTCTTGCATCATTGGACACTAAGTGTAAATTATCGAGTCCTTCGCAGATCTCAGCAATCTGCCTTGAACGTTTATGAGGGATTTACTTATGTATTTCTCGAATGATTGAACGGAAATCCTGCCAGGGTCAACATCAAACAGCCCTGACAGCAGGTCACTTCGGTGATTCCTTGTGGATTACGCTTAGTGTGTTCGATGGTTTCAAACGGTCTACAGTCGTGGGGTGATCTCCAGCGACTCACCTAATCGTGGGTGTACTTATGTATGTCTGTGTAAGCCCTCTAGGGGGTATCCGATTGGGAACGGCCTTGGTAAGGATTAGAAGGAGTCTTCACACTATGCTGTTGACAAATTCTAATTCCGAACCTGTAAGTACCGGATGTATTATTGATAACTGTTTCAATGCAGGTACAATCACCATCCTGAACACCAGCTTCCACATGCTCATACTTATATCTCAACAAATATGACAGCTCTCATGAAAGATCGAAGCAACATTTAAGTCAAAGATAGATTCCATGCCAAAAGAATCTACAAAGTGATAAGACAACGATCTAAAGCAAAGCAACGTTCAAAGAAGGATTCTACGTCAACACTAAGAATCTTCATCAATGAAAAGAGAGCTACACACGAATGAAAGTTTCAAATGTCGAAGATGTATGAGCATGTCGGAAAGATGCAGATCCACTGGAGTCTAAGAGAGTGACGAATGGTAGATTACAACATCAACTGATCACTATCACATCATCAAAGATAAAGAACAAAGAACGATGAATCATTTCTACTTATCATATTTTTGAAGACTTCTAAAGCTATGAAAATTAACTATTAAAGTCAAAAGACAAGGACGTCAAGCAACCTCAAATGACTGTGACGAATATCACTCCTTCATAACCGATCCTTAGGGGGAGATTGTTAGGATCTAAGTTTATCAATATTTATCAAGTCTCGATTATTTCAGAACATGTAATAGGTTGCTATTATATTTGTTTACTTATGCTTAAACGTTTAGAGTCCAATAAGTGTCCAATGGGCTTGAAGCCCACGAATTAGAAAGATAAGGAAGAGAGGAGTGTTGCCCTTCTTCACCTATAAATAGGACTCTATGTATTTCATTTAACTTGTTGGTTATTTCATTATCTTAAGAAAACTCTTGCACTTTTACCTTTCATATTGATCTAATCAACCAAACTCTATTTCTCATCTTATTTCTATCCTTGTGTTTACAATATGGTGACCTAACAACTCATTTCCCATATGAAGAATAGAACCATCATTCAGTGACTCATAGGTCTTGAACCAGTTTATATCTTTACACACATGAATTGTTGCTCCAGAGTCAACCCACCACGCAACATCATCATCCTGCACAAAGTACACATCAGATATATATGTAACATAATAAATCTCAAAAGACATATTAAATATATTATGACCTTTTAGAGAATTGGTATTACCATTCCCTGATCCACTTGTGCCTGATCCATTGGTTTTATTGCCAACTTTAACACCTTTACAATCTTTCCTGAAGTGTCTAGTTTTCCCACACTTCCAACAATTCACTTTTGGTTTCTTGTTAAGATCAAATTTGGTGTTATCCTGATGTTTACGTTTGCCCTTGTTGTCATTGTACCTGGAGGAGTTGTTAGGCTCCACCATATTGACAACTGATGGACCAGTAGCATTGCTACTCTTTGGCTTGTCAATGTCTTGTGCTTTGAGTGATTCCTCAATGCGCAAATGACTGCCCAACTCAACAAGAGTTAACTCCTCCTTCTTATGTTTCAGCATATGCTTGAAATCTTTCCAAGAAGGAGGTAGTTTATCAATGATACAAGAGACTGAAATAGCTTCATCCATGTTCATCTTGTGTTGTGTGAATCGACCAAGTATACTAAGAATTTCATTGTATTGTTCCATGACAGGTCTAGAATCAACCATTTTGTAGTTGTTAAAATTACTTACAAGGAACTTTTTACTTGATGCATCTTCAGCCATATATTTGGCTTCCAAGGAATCCCATAGTTCTTGAGAAGATTCAACGTTCTGATAAATATCAAAAAGAGAATCAGACATACCATTGAGGATTAAACCCCTGCAGACTTAATCATCATTCTCCATTTGTTTCTTACCCTTATTTGTTCCACAGTAGCATCATCCCCATAATATTTAGCAATAGCAGTAGTCAGAACATACACCACATTCATACTTGACAACAAGAAGTGCATCTTCTTTTGCCATCTTCTGAAATCAACACCTTCAAACTTTTCCAACTTGGAAAAGTTAGCAGCCATTTGTCTCATAGCAGCAGCCATTGATTATCACTAAATAGTCTCTATTGATTGTTGGTGATTTTAGGGTTTCCCAGATCAGGGTGTAAATAATCAATGGTACCAGATATTCACTTGATATCGTGTTATCACTTTCAAATAGAAATTATTCGACCCTATGCCTGGGTTACATGAATATCTCTATGGGATAAGACCAAGTGATGTTCTTGTTTTAGGCACAAATCAAGAACCAAATCGTATTCAAGTGTTAAGGGTTTATGTATTATATATCTCCATGCAGTTATGTTATGACCTCTATTTATAATAGAGATTACTCAAACCATAGCACATGGAATTATGTATAATTAACGGCCCATTAATTATATCATAATAGTTTCCATAATAACAGGAATCAGCGGTTAAAACGAGCAGTACAGTAGAACTGTTAGTATTAACACTACCAGCAGAAACGTAACGCTACCAGCAAAACGTAACACTACCAGCAGAAACACTAGCAGTAGAAACTTTGCATAACCACTATTGAGTCAGGGTATTCAGGGACCTAATGGGTGTACACTCCGTACCTCTAAACCCATTACCAGGTGTGAATTGATCCCTCAAGTGCACTAAATTTTCCAACATTGATTTGGTGTTATCCTGATGTTTACATTTGCCCTTGTTGTCATTGTACCTGGAGGAGTTGTTAGGCTCCACCATATTGACAACTGATGGACCAGTAGCATTGCTACTCTTTGGCTTGTCAATGTCTTGTGCTTTGAGTGATTCCTCAATGCGCAAATGACTGCCCAACTCAACAAGAGTTAACTCCTCCTTCTTATGTTTCAGCATATGCTTGAAATCTTTCCAAGAAGGAGGTAGTTTATCAATGATACAAGAGACTGAAATAGCCTCATCCATGTTCATCTTGTGTTGTGTGAATCGACCAAGTATACTAAGAATTTCATTGTATTGTTCCATGACAGGTCTAGAATCAACCATTTTGTAATTGTTAAAATTACTTACAAGGAACTTTTTACTTGATGCATCTTCAGCCATATATTTGGCTTCCAAGGAATCCCATAGTTCTTGAGAAGATTCAACATTCTGATAAATATCAAAAAGAGAATCAGACATACCATTGAGGATTAAACCCCTGCAGACGTAATCATCATTCTCCCATTTGTTTCTTACCCTTATTTGTTCCACAGTAGCATCATCCCCATAATATTTAGCAATAGCAGTAGTCAGAACATACACCACATTCATACTTGACAACAAGAAGTGCATCTTCTTTTGCCATCTTCTGAAATCAACACTTTCAAACTTTTCCAACTTGGAAAAGTTAGCAGCCATTTGTCTCATAGCAGCCGCCATTGATTATCACTAAATAGTTTCTATTGATTGTTGGTGATTTTAGGGTTTCCCAGATCAGGGTGTAAATAATCAATGGTACCAGATATTCACTTGATATCGTGTTATCACTTTCAAATAGAAATTATTCGACCCTATGCCTGGGTTACATGAATATCTCTATGGGATAAGACCAAGTGATGTTCTTGTTTTAGGCACAAATCAAGAACCAAATCGTATTCAAGTGTTAAGGGTTTATGTGTTGTATATCTCCATGCAGTTATGTTATGACCTCTATTTATAATAGAGATTACTCAAACCATAGCACATGGAATTATGTATAATTAACGGCCCATTAATTATATCATAATAGTTTCCATAATAACAGGAATCAGCGGTTAAAACGAGCAGTACAGTAGAACTGTTAGTATTAACACTACCAGCAGAAACGTAACACTACCAGCAGAAACGTAACACTACCAGCAAAAACGTAACACTACCAGCAGAAACACTAGCAGTAGAAACTTTGCATAACCACTATTGAGTCAGGGTATTCAGGGACCTAATGGGTGTACACTCCGTACCTCTAGACCCATTACCAGGTGTGAATTGATCCCTCAAGTGCACTAAATTTTCCAACACAATCTAGTCGTAGGACCAAAACACCAAAATAAAGAACAATGAAGTCCCCCTAAATGCATAACCGATTAACTGGTTTTAAAAAGACCTCGCCTACATAAGCCAAACAATTTAACCGTTTTAGAAAGACCATTTAATTGCCTTTTGGATTTTGAAGTATTTGAATCACAATCAGAATTTGAATCACCCTCGCACTAGTTATCTAAATTCTCTATTGCTTTACTAAGCACCAACCGAGTTCCCCACTTTTGGTCATATCGATATGGGGTACGTTTTAATTTATTTCGTTGAATGTAATTTAAGAAGCAATATTTTTTTCGGCTTCCAATTAGTACATTTAAACTTCGAAGATGATCTTAAAAGAGCGTTCTTACTTTCAATCCAATTATCCAATGGGATGCTACTTTGATGCTTTAGTGGACCCTTGATGAGTTTTTCGGTTGGTACTTTTTAGGCTTGAAAACCATCCAGGGAAGTGGCCTTAAAACACCTGACTTCAAATCTAATTTGTTTGGTAAATTTGTTCAATTTCGTGCATATGTATAAAAGCAATTTAGATATCAAGGTTTGGAATGTGACTATAACAACCCGATTTTTGAAAACCGTTTAATTATTAAACTATGATTCGTAATAAGTACAATTATGCGATATAATTTAAAATTTGAGCTACGTATATGATTTTGAGCCTAAATAAATTTTTATAAATTAAAAACGAGTACGAGAATTATTTTTACGACATCCGATAATTCGTTTTGGTCCGATTCTCTTTTGTTATGCAATCTTAATCCTACAATAACCCAACCCATGAACCATGTAACTTAGCCCATGAACCCTTTAGGCCCTCTTGGCCCATTTTGAACCCACACGCACATAATAAGGACCGGATTCTATTTGATCTCTCACACAAATATTATTTACATTTCATACAAAAAAAACTAAACCTAAATATCCTCCAAGAAAAATAGCGGCTTACATTTATTTTTCTACTCCCTTCCATTCAGTTTGATCATCAGGAGGGTTTTCAAGGACGTATGGGTGATCTTTCATAGTTTGGAACTTGTTTGCACGCGTTAGAGTTCAAGGAGAATTTTGTGTTTTCGGCTTGTGACCTCATCTCATTCGGTTTTCCCTTTTCATTCGATCAACAGGTATTTTGTTCCTTCTCTTGTTGAATTCTAATGTTCATTCACATCAAATAATGGTTATGCTATCAAAACATGGATCGAATGGATATATATATATATATACATGTATACGCAAGTCTTTGTTCACATAAAATCATCGAACGCAATTCACATGAAACTATATAAATCATACATGCTACAATTCGACCTATATGTTTTGTTTTGTAATTTTGGACATGAAATCTTTCGTATATTAATAATGAGACCTAGGGTTTTGTTTTTGTTTGAATGAATAAAAAGAAAAGGGTGAAAAGGGTGTGTTTTGGTTCGAAGGATTAGGGTTTTGTTGTGATTTTATGTGAGTTGTTGCTATGCAGATTTTTGGGTCGTGTTGCAAGGGTCATAAATTAATGGTACAAACGTGTTTTTCTGAGTTTCTTGAGTCTAAACACGATTACTACTTTTCTACTTTCTGGAAATATAAGTTTCATAATTTTTGGAGGTCGGGAGAACGTCTTTTCTGATTTTACAAGTTCAAGTGTCAAAACTGTGAATTAGTTATCCAAATTTTAACCTTGGTATAGGATTTTTTTTTGAAATTAGTAAGGAATCATTAGCTCTAATTGGACAGGGTTTAATATAGGATGTGTTTGGTCTCTGTGATTTTTGGTGGAATTTTTGGAGTAGCACAACATGGTGTCTTATTGGCTTACTTTTTGAGTCTATAATCTGTTACTGAATCTGGACTAGTTTTGATAATGAATTTTTGTTCTATAGTTATACTACTGGAAAATTCTACAAATATTACACAAAGTAGTGAACATATATATCTACCTGGGGTAATTTTGATAAGGCTCCAGGAGATGCACAAGTATACTTTAAAAATCCGGAAATGTGATACATGTTTTGATATTACAAGCTGAATTTTCTTAAAAGGTGAATTACACACTTAAAGCCTATTATACCATTAATATGTGTAACATAATCATAATGAATCTTTAATTAAGTGTTTAATACAGTAAATGAATTATCTATGATCTTTATATAACCTAATATGGTATTTAAATTGACTACTACAAGTTTAAGTATGTTAAAAACCCTAATTTACTACTATTGGGAATAATAACCAAATTAAGCATGAATACTTGTATTTGTGATATAAAACACTTATGAATTGGTTGTAAACNTTTCTGATTTTACAAGTTCAAGTGTCAAAACTGTGAATTAGTTATCCAAATTTTAACCTTGGTATAGGATTTTTTTTGAAATCAGTAAGGAATCATTAGCTCTAATTGGACAGGGCTTAAATATAGGATGTGTTTGGTCTCTGTGATTTTTGGTGGAATTTTTGGAGTAGCACAACATGGTGTCTTATTGGCTTACTTTTTGAGTCTATAATCTGTTACCGAATCTGGACTAGTTTTGATAATGAATTTTTGTTCTATAGTTATACTACTGGAAAATTCTACAAATATTACACAAAGTAGTGAACATATATATCTACCTGGGGTAATTTTGATAAGGCTCCAGGAGATGCACAAGTATACTTTAAAAATCCGGAAATGTGATACATGTTTTGATATTACAAGCTGAATTTTCTTAAAAGGTGAATTACACACTTAAAGCCTATTATACCATTAATATGTGTAACATAATCATAATGAATCTTTAATTAACAGTTTAATACAGTAAATGAATTATCTATGATCTTTATATAACCTAATATGGTATTTAAATTGACTACTACAAGTTTAAGTATGTTAAAAACCCTAATTTACTACTATTGGGAATAATAACCAAATTAAGCATGAATACTTGTATTTGTGATATAAAACACTTATGAATTGGTTGTAAACCTATAAAATGTGATAAGTACCCCTAAAATGACCTATATGAAGTTTTACCCGAAACTTACTAAATATGGAAACTTACTAAATATGGGAACTTACGAATTCGGGAAACCTGCTAAAAATAGAAAGTTACTTAAAATAGTTAAACTATTTAAAGAGGAAACTTACTATTTATGGAAATTTACTATTTATGGAAACTTGCTATGTTTGAAAAGTTACTAAAAATGGAAGGCCGACTAAAATGAGTTTTATGATTTAAAACAAGTTATTAATAATTAGACGATCATTATTCGTGTAGATTCATTGAAGAAGGAGTGTTTCCTTATGCTTACGTATGTTGTGATTTCGATGGCGATTGAGGTACAGATATTCTACCCTTTTTCAGTAAGGGTGCTTTCATTCTCATGACTTGATCTTGTTCTTTGATTTGTTATAAGATTCCCTAAGCCATTGCTATGTTCCCTTATGTTTTGATTCGTTCTTTATGTTCCTTTGATATGATATTTGATATGATCCCTTTGATATATGATTAACATTCATTTGATACTCCTCTGATTATGATTATGCTATGCTATGATTCGGATATGCTGCTATGGTTATATGTATGTATGTATGCTTCTTATGCTCGAGTTTTCTAACTAGTCATGGAGGTACCATGGCTGTGTCATCGAGGCACCAATGGCATGAAACTTTTTGTGGAGGTGTTATTGATCCACGGCGTCCCCACTTTGTATGATATGATTATGATTATAAGATCTCCTGGCCATTTATGATATGTGTATACCTGTCCTGCGAGCAAGGTGCATGTATGTTTATGTATGTATGTATGGGGGCGTATGGATGCATCCTAGCACTTATGTTTATGTATGGTTATGATATGGTTATATGTATGGTGAACTGAGTATGTGCTCTATACTCCTTCATGTTTGGGAGCTAGCTACTCCATGTGGTACCGAGAGGTCTCCCCTCTCCGTATCCTTTGATATGTGATTATGGATTATGTATGTATGTATGTATGTATGAGACCTATTCGAGTGGCTCTGGTAGGTCGGCTCGTGGCTTCCTTATGTTTCTATGTGTCTATTCGAGTGACTCTAGTAGACACGCCTTTGTTCATACGTGCTCTTTATTCTCTTATGATTATGCTTACGTTGATATCTCTATGATCCTTCATTTGTTTGACTTATGATATTGTTGGACTGTTCGTTGATCTCTTATGCATTTGACAAATGATATCCCTTTTCAGCATGAGCTTTTGATTCATTTTCTTATATTTATTTATGTTTCGTTTATTCGTTGTATATATATCTGTTCACTGAGCTTTCGTAGCTCAGCCTGTAACACCCCTATTTTCACGGTTCGCAACGGATTTAGGGTTGGGGTATTACTTCATGGAATCACAGTCACAATAATAGAAAACGACTCGAAAAGAGACGTTTTTATAATTAAGTTATCATTCATAAAAATATCAGAGTTTTATTAAGATGAGGTCCCGTAAATCTAAGTGTGAAATAGGGTCTGAATGATAACAAGGTTGAAAGTCCTCCGAGTTCAGTGCCGCTTTCTGCCATAGCTCCGTAACGGCCATATACCTAGGACACATGCTTAAAGAGTCAACACTAGGTGTTGAGTGAGAGTCATAGGTTTGAGTGATAGTGTGTGAATACAAGTTTAGTAAAGCATGGGCTACGTTGTTATTCACCCATGTAAAGTAGTAGAAACCGTATTTAAACAGTTTGTATCTGTCAGTATTATATGATCAGTACAATACTGAAGACAGGGGGTTTATTGCACTAAGCTCATGAACCACACGTTAACAATCCGGGTCATGGGGGCTGCAGACCCAACAATGAGGGGATGGGAAGGATAACTTGCCAAAGTTAATCCTTCAGAGAGGGTTCAAATATAGTACTTATTGATACCCTCCAATGAGAGGTAGTATCAACGGGAGTTGTCAAACTCCAATAGATCTATCATCTATATTCGCGTTCACTTGGGTAAAATATCCCAAATGATTAGATTCATGACTTTTAGTTATGTAGTGTGGCAGATAGTTTACTCGTGCAACAACCAAAGAAAAAGACTTGTATTCGGTTTAAAGCAAATAGCATGTATCCCCCTCACAGGGTTTGTAAAGCATTTAGAAAGAGTGAGGCTATGAAAACTCACCTGGGCTTAGGGAAATGTGATTGATGTTATAAGTGACTCGGAGACTAGACCGCCTACTTACGTATCCTGGGGTTTGTTGGTGTGGGTGTATGTCAAGCTTTAGTTATCTTGTTTATTTTTTCTCATGTAATCATTCTTATGGTTTTTAGTGTTAGTTATAACATAACACCGTTCAGGCCATCACAATCCAGAATTATATACTCCTCACATGAAGCTCCTTAGTATTGCATTATGTTATTAAACATAATACCATTCGGGCCATCATAATTCAGAAGTATATAACCCTAACATGAAGTTCCCTAGTATTGTGTCACGTTGTTAAGTATTTTAGGTTATAACATAACACCGTTCGGGCCATCACAATTCAGAAGTATAAGACTCCTCACATGAAGCTCCCTACTATTGTATTATGTCATCAACATAATACCGTTCGGGCCATCATAATTCAGAAGTTAATACTCCTCACATGAAGTTCCCTACCATTGAGTTATGTTGTTATTAGAATTTAGTTATAACATAACACCATTCGGGCCATCATAATTCAGAGGTCATGCAATAATCGTTTGAGGAGTCAGGGCACTTTAAATCATAAACCCAGCAAACTCGTCAAAAAGAAATATCCACATGATACCCCTCACATGAAGCTCCCTAGTATTGTGTTATGCTTCTAACTTAAAATAGGTTTTTATACTTATATAAAAATAGTCCATTTATATCCTTCAAGTTTACATATTTACACTTTCTACCTTATACTCATAAATTTGTAACATTTAAATATATAACTATCTAAACTTTACACATTTAGCCCCTATACTTCTATATTTTGAGAAAATGGCAGAAATGACCCTAGACTTATAAGTTTTCAAAATTTAACATTTATACCATTAACTTTCTATTATTCGCAAAACTAGTCCTTTTAAGTTTATAACTTATATTACTTTTTATCCTAAGGTTATAGAACTTTACAAAAAGGGTCCTTATACTTATAAATTCTAAGGAATGTCAAAAACAGTCCCTAGACTTAATATTTTCAGAAAGTTACCATATATACCCCCATGCATGGAAAACTTTGCAAAACTAGTCCTAATTCCATGCAAATTGTATTTTAATGAGACAAATAAGTTTCTTAGATTATGTTTAACTATTATATACTTAACTAAGTCTCCTAATTCAGATTATATCACATAATAAGGAAATTTAGCACATAAACACATAATTATCTATAATTATGGTTTTAAAATGAAAACATCTAAATGAAAATGGTCAAGGCTATTATAAAAGTTCTAAGCCATATCCTAGGAGTCCTAGGTAAGTACTAAGGCTATTAGAATCAAAGTAGAGGTTTACCTAGGTCGTATGAGGTGTAACGCGAAAACTAGGGTTTTCTAGGCCTAAAATGGAACTCGACAAGGATCCTATGCTATACTACTCGACTTCTAAGGCTACTAGGGCTCAAGTAATGTTAATAGGTTCAGATTATAGAAGGTAGAAAGAAGGGAAGGTCTGGCTTGGAAATGAGAGGGTAGCGAGGTATATATAGCCCTCGTTAGCCCTCTTGGCTAAGTTTTCTTAGCATGGTGACCAAGTAACGTGGGGAGAAAGTTAAGGAAATATGGAGGGTGACTAGGAGAGGCTATGGGATGACTAAGGTGGGCTATAAACTAGCTAGGGGGCTTGTGGTGGTTAAGGGTACCTTAGAGGCGGTTTTGGGTAACTTGGTGACAAGGAGGTGATGGAGGTGGGTGCTAGGGTGCTAGGTTATGTCTAAGGAGGTGTATAAGCTTCTTGGTAGGCTGCTAGGGGTAGTGGTGCTAGGTTGATAGCTTAGTTATAGGTTTTAGGTTTAGTTTTAGCCTAGTTTTGCTTAGTGAGTGATTATGGTTTTTCCTAGGGTTTAGTGCCTAGATTAGGGTCCTATTAGTATTTAGTGACTAATACTAAGTCCTAGGAAGCTTATACTAAGTGGTGGTAGCTTATGGTAAAGATTTGGGATAGTTTAAGCTAGTTTTCGGGAAGTTATGACCTAGTTAGGACTTTGTGCTTAAGAGACTTGTACCTAAGCTCTAAGAGGTTTTACTAGGGTCTAAGAGTGCTAAGATATCCTATTGTTCCTAAGGTAACTCATACATAAGCCTTAAACACTGTCAGACTAGTTCAGGTAAGCAATTAAGGTTTTAAAGATAACCGTAAACACATAGGTGCAATTTGGGTTTAATTAGGGTTTATTATGGTTTTGTGATGAGTTTAGTGTGTTAGATTGATAGATTACCTTTTATAGTAGTGTTGTGATCTTATGCTTGACATACCAGGAGTTCACAAAGTGTGAGTGTAGAGATAATTGGCTTGTGTGGATACGTGAGCAGGTCTAGAGAGTCACGCAGGTAGTAAATGCACATAGAAAGCAAAAATTTACCTGGGAAATACCTAATATAGGTATTTGCATTGGGAATGATAGTAGTGAGATTTTACGGGTGGTTACAGTCTCACCCCCTAAGAAGAAATCTCATCCCGAGATTTAGTTAAACGTAGGGGTAGAAGAAGAGCGAGTTGACGATTCGAGAAAGAGAAAGTGGTACGAAGAGAAGAATAGGAGTTGTGCAAACGGAATAAGAGATGTTTGTACATGTGCTAGATACTTAGACTCATTTGTTTATATTCTTTTATTTACAAGTGGAGGCGTCCCAATTCTTGTAAGCAAAATTTTATAAATTCATGGTCCACTGATTTATAATTTCTTATTAAAATGAAATAGCGCTCTTTCATTTTAATAAGATGATTATAAATCATCCTTAAATAGTATTGGCGAAAAATGAAGGGAGTTTACCACACTTAAGGAAATGTGGTATTTGAATGTTTTAGAGACAGGTTCTAGCCATGGTGAAGACAAGTTTTAGCCATGGTGACCAGTTCTAAAGTCTCCCTGTTAGCAACTAGTTACCCGATAGCATCCCATGCTATGGCTAGAGTGACGGACGTTAACGATCTCATGCTTGCAACCTTTGCAAAGCGAGATAGCTTAATATCGTAGTCGAACATAATGAGGATTAAAGTTTGNATAGTTTAAGCTAGTTTTCGGGAAGTTATGACCTAGTTAGGACTTTGTGCTTAAGAGACTTGTACCTAAGCTCTAAGAGGTTTTACTAGGGTCTAAGAGTGCTAAGATATCCTATTGTTCCTAAGGTAACTCATACATAAGCCTTAAACACTTTCAGACTAGTTCAGGTAAGCAATTAAGGTTTTAAAGATAACCGTAAACACATAGGTGCAATTTGGGTTTAATTAGGGTTTATTATGGTTTTGTGATGAGTTTAGTGTGTTAGATTGATAGATTACTTTTTGTGGTAGTGTTTTGATCTTATGCTTGACATACCAGGAGTTCACAAAGTGTGAGTGTAGAGATAATTGGCTTATGTGGATACGTGAGCAGGTCTAGAGAGTCACGCAGGTAGTAAATGCACATAGAAAGCAAAAATTTACCTGGGAAATACCTAATATAGGTATTTGCATTGGGAATGATAGTAGTGAGATTTTACGGGTGGTTACAGTCTCCCCCCCTAAGAAGAAATCTCGTCCCGAGATTTAGTTAAACGTAGGGGTAGAAGAAGAGCGAGTTGACGATTCGAGAAAGAGAAAGTGGTACGAAGAGAAGAATAGGAGTTGTGCAAACGGAATAAGAGATGTTTGTACATGTGCCAGATACTTAGACTCATTTGTTTATATTCTTTTATTTACAAGTAGAGGCGTCCCAATTCTTGTAAGCAAAATTTTATAAATTCATGGTCCACTGATTTATAATTTCTTATTAAAATGAAATAGCGCTCTTTCATTTTAATAAGATGATTATAAATCATCCTTAAATAGTATTGGCGAAAAATGAAGGGAGTTTACCACACTTAAGGAAATGTGGTATTTGAATGTTTTAGAGACAGGTTCTAGCCATGGTGAAGACAAGTTTTAGCCATGGTGACTAGTTCTAAAGTCTCCCTGTTAGCAACTAGTTACCCGATAGCATCCCATGCTATGGCTAGAGTGACGGACGTTAACGATCTCATGCTTGCAACCTTTGCAAAGTGAGATACTTTAATATCGTAGTCGAACATAATGAGGATTAAAGTTCGACATAGATATTCTTACAAGATCTAACTAATAGAATCTTGCGATATGACGAGAAGTACAAGTTCTAACTCTTAGAACATTGTAGGATGAGGTAGGGAGAAAGTTTAGAGTAAGGAAAAATAGAGTGAAAAATGAAGGAGGAATGAAACGAAAGGATAGGAGGAAATGGAAGGATGGATTTTATAGGAAGGAGTGAAGAGGAAGGAAGGAAGGCAAGGGATGAAATAGGAAAGTACGGAGGAGTAGGAGATAATGAAAGGGTGGGATTAAAACGGAAGAGTAGGAATAGGTAGAGTGGGAAAGGACAGGAGTATAGGATTAAACGGTAGCGTGGGGAAAGATAGAGGAATAGGATACTTGGAAGGATGGTATCCTCATGAGGATTTGATTTACTAGATTCCCTCGAAGTTTGTTTTGCCCCTAAGGTTCTTCTAGTTTTCATACCTAGTCCTAAGGTTCTATGGGTAATATATTGGCTTAACTGGTAAAGAAGATCCTATAATAGGAGAAGGGCTAGGTGGTTTTTTTTCTAGGGGTTTACTAGGAGTATCACTATTTCCTGGTAATGTTTTAAGTTTAGTCTTTTGACCTAAGTTGTCTATCTTATGTCCTAAGTACTTAAAACCGGGTAGGGTAATATCCATAGTATCTTGCGAGTGAAATTTTAATGTGTAACCTAGGAAGTGCCATATCTTAAGAAACTAAGTATAGGTAGACTAAAATCCTCAAATGTTTTATTCCTAGTTGTAACTAGTAACCTTAAATTCTAAGCCTGAGTCTATAAATTTAGGGTAGGCTCGAGATATCCTAAAGGTGTAATATTTCTAGGAATTTTCTAAATCCTCAAAGTCATGTGGGAAATCTTAATACGGGATAGGTCACTTATGAGACTAGGTCTAGGCAAACTATAACCTTAAAATGGCTTATATGGTGAAGACTTTAACTAATTCTCATATCCCGCAACTAGAATAGGTATTAAAAGCTTAGGGTTCTAAGTCGGTAGTTTACTAATCCAATCCTTTGTTATTCTTAAGTTTCCTAGACTGTATTTAAAAGACTTTTTATGTTTAATTTATGACTAATTCTAATGTCCTCGATATCAAATATAATTCCTAACTTAGGCTAAATTTGTCCTACTGTAATGTCTTTGTTACCTATCAGGTATGGGTTTTCCTCTAGTTTGGTTTCTATAAAATCTCCCAAAGTTTTCTATTTCTATTTCCTCAATGATTTCTTAGAGATAGCCTATCCAAAGTATCCTATGTTTATTCTTATGTTTACCTAAGGGCATCCTAGAATTATTTCTAACTTCAAGTATGAGAATCCTAGGGTGTGTAATACGGGTTTTCTAAGAGGGGAAACTACTTCGAGAATCATAGTGATCTAAGGGGAGTAGTAAGTAAAGAGGGAAATATAGGAGTATGCTTGTATATAACTATTATATACTTGCATATAGGAGTAGTTAGGGGATGGCTTTCTAACTAGGGGAAACTAAGAAGTTTCGGAGGAATGGGGATTAGAGACGGAGATGAATTCAGATCATTATGATGTAGAATAAAGATTCTCATCATTAGTATCATACGAAATGATAGAGGAAATGATTTAAGGGATTTAAGGGTTTAAGTGTAAAAAGATAGTGTACGGGAGGAGTTGTAACTCATGATATACAATATCATGAATTAAGGAATGAAATCATAACCACATACATAAGGTCATAAATAACTTGTCATAACTAGAAGTTTAACAAGTATCACTATTTATGCCATATGTGATTAGGAAAGATGGAGGTTTTAGACAAATTGCCGGGTATGAAAAGGGAAGAGAAGTTTTTGTAGGAAAGGTAAATATAGGGAGTGGATTTATTTGTCGGAGCCCACTTTATCAGCACTTACTAACTATCTAAAGGGTAATATCCTAGGTTTAACCTTATAATGCCTAAAGTTCAAAAACAATATTCATAAGGAATATCTTCCTATCTTATAGGGCTTATCTAACCTAGATTCTTAGGGGTTGTATGTAATACATATACGGTAGTATTACTTATAGGGTATACTAAAACCTCGAGTAGATTATAACAAGTACCTAACTTGTTATATTTCTTAAGGATGGATAATTTTCTAGGGTTCATGGTATCCTAAAGTATTCTAATAAGGAATGGTCGGGAAATAGAGTTTCTATCCTCGAAAGTACTTAAGGGCTTATGACTAGGGCAAAGCATCATAACTTATCTTATATCTAACTAGTATCATTATTTATAATGCATATCCTAGGGCGGAATTCTAACCTAAAGGTATAGGTAATAATGGGGTACTAATTGGTGATTCCTTCCTAATAATCCTTAAACTTAGGGGCTAGAGTCGGAAGGGCTACCTATATCTAATTGATGAAAAATCTAATTATCCTCGATTATCTCTTCTAAGGTATAAGTCCTATTGGGTTACTACCTAGCTAACGCTATGACCTTTTTCTATCCTCAATAAAAGGTCAACAAAGATTTTTCCTAAACTATTCAGGATATTCTAAACCTGATCTTTTTAGTGTTTTAAGTGTGTCATATGGGAATTCTCCTTCAACCTCAAATTTCAAAGATGAGGTAGGAATAGTTGTGGGGAAATAGGGAGGTACTAAAGTATAGGATCGTTTCCTAAATAAACTAAGCTCATTACTAGGTAAGTGCAATAAAGAGTATGTGGGTCTCCTAGGTAACATTGATCCACGGGGAATATAATGTCCTTGAGGATCAAAGGTTTGTGGGTGTAAAGCAAAGGGAAAAGGAATAGGGGTTGGTGAAGGTATAGGTTGAGTGTTTGCATAGAATTCCCTTAAATTTTTTAAGTGTGGGTGGTTTAGAAAAGGTGTAAAACCTAAAGGTGATGGTGTAACTATTCCTAGAGTCTTCTAAAGAATCGGGGAGATAGCGTTTTAAGGGATAATCTATTACATTCGGACAGGAATGAGCATTCTCCGTATGTAAACTAGATGAGACGGGGGTAGAGTAGTAGGGTGTAGACATAGCTAGATAATAATAGAAATGATATGCAGCATTTAGCAGTTAAGCAGTTAAGTACTACACTAACCTGTAGCCTATGTTGTTGCGGAGGATGGCAGTGGCACTGAGGACTTTCTCAGGCTTATGAAAAGTAGTTGTAGTTTAGGTTTTGACCTTGTTCTGTACAACTGAGGCTTTGATACCAATCTGTAACACCCCCATTTTCACGGTTCGCCGCGGATTTAGGGTTGGGGTATTACTTCATGGAATCACAGTCACAATAATAGAAAATGACTCGAAAAGAGACGTTTTTATAATTAAGTTATCATTCATAAAAAAATCAGAGTTTTATTAAGATGAGGTCCCGTAAATCTAAGTGTAAAATAGGGTCTGAATGATAACAAGGTTGAAAGTCCTCCAAGTTCAGTGCCGCTTTCTGCCATAGCTCCGTAACGGCCATATACCTAGGACACATGCTTAAAGAGTCAACACTAGGTGTTGAGTGAGAGTCATAGGTTTGAGTGATAGTGTGTGAATACAAGTTTAGTAAAGCATGGGCTACGTTGTTATTCACCCATGTAAAGTAGTAGAAACCGTATTTAAACAGTTTGTATCTGTCAGTATTGTATGATCAGTACAATACTGAAGACAGGGGGTTTATTGCACTAAGCTCATGAACCGCACGTTAACAATCCGGGTCATGGGGGCTGCAGACCCAACCATGAGGGGATGGGAAGGATAACTTGCCAAAGTTAATCCTTCAGAGAGGGTTCAAATATAGTACTTATTGATAGCCTCCAGTGAGAGGTAGTATCAACGGGAGTTGTCAAACTCCAATAGATCTATCAACTATATTCGCTTTCACTTGGGTAAAATATCCCAAATGATTAGATTCATAAATTTTAGTTATGTAGTGGTGCCAGATAGTTTACTCGTGCAACAACCAAAGAAAAAGACTAGTATTCGGTTTAAAGCAAGTAACATGTATCCCCCTCACCTGGTTTGTAAAGCATTTAGAAAGAGTGAGGCTATGAAAGCTCACTTGGGCTTAGGGAAATGTGACTGATGTTATAAGTGACTCGGAGAGTAGACTGCCTACTCACGTATCCAAGGGTTTGTTGGTGTGGGTGTATGATGCGTGGTTTTGTGACCTTACAACAGGTTTTACCTCTTGAGGGATCTCAAGAGGCTTACAACCCCACCAGGCAGTGTACCTGACCGATGTAGTATAGGATAGTGGTAAGTACGGGGGATTGATCGTTCTCTCACAGGGAATAGTGTTCGTTAGGATAGAAAAGCTACTCTAATAGGTCTAAAGGTGGAAGGAAGATTCTTTTTGTATTTTTATATTTTTTAGAAAGCAAGTAAAATCTCGGTTATTGAAGAAGGGCGGAATTAGTTGTTAGTCAACTAACCCAAGTTTACTACTTTTGCAAATTAAAATAAAATAAATATCTAAACTATTGTGGTTGTGAAAACAATATGGAGAAAATTGTGTTTACTTAGATTTCATTAGTCCCTAACTATCTTTTACCGGTTAATTGATATGTGTGTTACTTGTGTGGATGAAGGGTGTATTCCTAATAACTCATGGAGTGGCATACATATCTCTCCAATTCTATGAGCTCTTATCTCGCCCTATGCCATGCACGGCACAACCATAGGGGTTGTAAACAGTGGCTCATGCGTTAAATACTACCTTAATAGCCTAGTATGCCTCGACTACATGTTTCTCAAGACGTTCAAGCACGTTACCATAAAGGAGGTTGGCCAGTTTTCTTGAGCCTAACATTGATGGAACAATCATCCCAACAAACAACAACACATCAATTAACCAATAATTAATAGTTAGGTTTCATTAGATCTAAGCAAACACTAGAGAATTTAGCTACTCATGTTAATTGAAAGACAAGCAAGATAGATAGACAACCAACACATAGACATATTGATTGAATTAAAGTGAAGACTTATCTTTAATTAAGCACTAGGGTTCCAAGGGTTGGAAACCCTAAAAGTCACAGAAAATTCGTCTTTAGGGTTTGCCCTAAAAGTTCTCCACAAAGTTCCACCCTAATGAATGAAAATTAGAAAACTATATATAGATTTTACACTCTGACGGCGTCAGGTTATAAGGGTTGACGCCGTCAGCTCGCCGCCATTAGGGTTCTCGGATGGCCTAGATCCACTTCTGACGCCGTCACCTTATAAAACCTTCTGGGCCGTCACTCTTTAATTTATAACCTGACGGCCTACTTTTCCTAACACCTGACGGCGTCAGGTGTTAATTCCAAAAATTCCTCTGGCCCGTCATTTGA
>LBNU01022821.1:7000-33231 GCA_014162995.1 Artemisia annua
GCACATAAATTACTTGTATATGAAAATGCATTAACATAATACATATATCTATATATATGCTTATCTATAACAATCACCTAAATATGTATGAAACAAAGAAAATAGTTGGTATCCCAGTCTTTTGTTCCATTTATCTGAGCATGCATTATCTTGTGTGAGTTTCATGGTACCTGCGTATGATAACTAAATTAAGAAAAAAAGAAGGCCGAGTTAATTACAAAGATCTAAAAGATGTGTGAATCATCTCCAAAATGTTGCAAAAGAGAATTTACATACCGCTACCAACAATCAAAGATCTAAAAGACGTGTGAATCTGTACATACTAAATGTGATTTTGGCCGGTTTATATAGGCATGAATTAGGTTATATCATTAATTATTCTTGCAACCTTTCGCAACCCTTGCACTTCATCTAATCGACTTTAATTCTATACTAAATGCCATGTGATCCATTCGGGCAACCCTTGCACTTTATCTCTTTTCATGATTGTATAGTTATTATGAGGCTGCATTGAATTTCGAGCATTAGCTATCTTGTACTATATGCAATGGGACTCCAACTTGAGTATCTTGATTACTCCACATTAAAATGAATTCGACACAAAAATGGAGCCTAAGATTACCCCTTCCTACTAATTACGACACATTCTCACTTTCATGTCCCTACCAACATACCAAAACTCATCTTTTCATGAATAACAACATCAAATTTTATACATATTTGTAAGATCAAAATTAAAACAAATAATTTGTGAACTTCAATTAATACCATATAGTAACCATTGGTAAAGAGACCCTCAAATCCCTATAAAAAAACATAGATTAAAATAAATTCTCAAAATATTAATTTTGTCTAGTTATACTTTCCATCAATTCAACTTTGATTTTGTATTATTCCTAATGTCATGGGGTGGATACATTTCAACCTCTTAAACTGCTTAAGTGGAAGGAAAAAAAATAAAAGCAAGATTCAAGCCACCATTAATATTCATCAAAGCTTTGTCACACTAATTATAAACCTTGTTTACATATGATTTTCATTTTCTTGCATGCCTAATTTTTTGACAGTTCTTTCATAAATGTGGAGATATTATCCACTCCGTCTCCATCTTCCACTTTGTTTTGTTATCAACATCTTGATATACCCCGTTAGCGTCACTAACCACTTATCAATACCTGCAAGAATAACATTAATAAACTACTAACCAACCCAACATTTTAAAATAGGTTAGNATTGCTTAAGTGGAAGGGAAAAAAAATGAAAGCAAGATTCAATCCACCATTAATATTCATCAAAGCTTTGTCACACTAATTATAAACCTTGTTTACATATGATTTTCATTTTCTTGCATGCCTAATTTTTTGATAGTTCTTTCATAAATGTGGAGATATTATCCACTCCGTCTCCATCTTCCACTTTGTTTTGTTATCAACATCTTGATATACCCCGTTAGCGTCACTAACCACTTATCAATACCTGCAAGAATAACATTAATAAACTACTAACGAACCCAAAATTTTAAAATAGGTTAGCAGATCTAACCCTCGGTTCCTTCTCAGGCAACAACACATCCATTTGTCTTCCATAAACTTCAAAGCTGGACTATCAACCGACTTCACATGCAAGAAAGTTAACCATTTGCTTACCTTTGCACGTATGCCCCCTTGCGTTAATCGAGTCAATATTTCTACATGAACCATTGCACGTAACATTAATATGCATAGTACACTTTCATTGGACGGAGAAATTTTACATTAACCAACTAAATTCAATTCCATAGGTGAGAAGCTACACCAAAAAGAACTTTATCACACTATAAGGAAAAATATGGAAAAACTATTGACTGAAAAAAATGATCATGTCAATATCTATTTCAAAACTATTTATCTAATTAGCAAGCTTGTTAATTCACAGATCATGAGCCATAAAAACAGATGGGGTACATACCAAGGTTACAGTTATTGATGCCAATGAGTTCAATGCCATCAATTGTTAGCATGCGATCCATTTCATTCTCATCATGTGCCTAGAAACAAAATGTAGAGATCAAAAGGAAATTGGTTAGTTGGTGCTGCACTGAATTTACACACAAACAATAATAAACTAACAACAAACATCTGATTCATACAAAATCATCAAACTACACACAAATTAAAGTTTCACACATACACACACATCATTAACAAAGACCAAATGGTGCTATTTATAGTATTCAATGATGGTGGTTGAAGGGTTTGTACGTTTATTTGAAGGAAAATGAAAGGAGCAAATGATTAAATGTAAATAAAGGCTAGCAACACTTCGTATGGTTTCAATCATTTACATTTGAAACACTAAATATAGCTCATGTGTACTTACCACTTAAGCATAAACATTAAATCAAGGTACTTACGCATGAAGCCTCTGCATAATGAAACTCTATTTTATGCATTTAATTCCGAGCATTAGGTAACTTGTACTCTATGCAATCTTGACGCCTTCACATTAAATTTTAGGACTCAATCTTATATGTTTATAGATGTTTGGTGTTAATTAATTGTTGATTTTTTAGTTAAGAAATGCTTAACCACAATCTATAGAGTTATTGTTAGCAAAACCCTATATAAATAGACACTATTAGCGTCAACAGTTTCGTCAGTTAACAGTTTCATTGCTAAAGTATTTATAATTAAATGTTTTATTTTCTTTATTTATTACTTTTAGCAATAACTTTTGTCGTCTCGCAATATATGATGACGTGGCGTGTCGTATACGTCGACGCTAAAGTTTTTCACGTCGTCGCAAAGAGCTTTCAAAGAAGAACTTGTAGCGGCAACCTTTTGCGGCAATGTGTGGTCACCGATAACTTTTATTGATGACTTTAAAACTTATAACGAAGACTTTTGTCGTCGCTATGGCCGGCTATGTTTATATTAGCTAGTTTTTCCTTGAAGGTTATGGTCTTCTTGATTTTCTTCCTTTTGTTTAGTGTGCTGTAAATATATTTTGGTTTCTTGGCTTTGCCTTATAGCCTTCCTTTCACGTTCATCTTTTAATATCTAACTTAATTTAATTGTCGTTTCTTCAATAAGGAGATCAAGTGAGTGTGGAAGTACGTGTTAACATTTCTTCCAGCTACTTGTTCTTACTTATGAGTCTACTTCAATTTTCGGCCTTAATTAAATACTACTGAGTAAAATTATATGATTTTCTAGTGTTAATATTAATATATTCTGAATTATAAACGGGTTTTGTCCGTACAATAGCTGTATACTTTCCAAAATGTACCGATATGGTACGTGTACTATTTTTCGTGCCAGTATAGGAGGTCTACTTTCAGTTTCGTATTAATATGGACACTTTTTCAAAATTTTACCCGTTTGTAACGTTATTGCTGACGTGGCATGCCCAGTCAGCTTTTTTTTATACCGTTGCACACTCTTTCCTTTATATAATCTCTTTTTCCCCCAAAATCACTAACCCTAATTTTTCCCCATCCCAAGTTAAATAACGACATAACCATAACCAAAACAATGTCTTCATCTTCATCCTCATCCAATTGGCTTCGACCTATACCCACCCATTGCTTTTGTGAGTTGCCTGTGGTTGAAAGGACATCACGCACTACTGCAAACCCCGCTAGACGTTTCTTGTGCTGCCCTAATCCAAGTGTAAGAAAAGCAATGATATTTATGGTTTATTTTATTGTGTTTGTGTTAATTTTTGTTTTTATTTTGTTACTTCTAGGATTCATGTAAACAATGCAGGTTCTACTTCTTTCTTGATCCTGAGCTACGCTATGGATACTACAGAACTGAGATGCATAGCCTTTACACTCAAGTCCAACAACTAAGGAGGGAGATGCAAGTTCAAGACTACACCTACAGGAATAGGATTCGTGAATTGGAGTTGGAACTGAATGAGAGAACAACCACTGGTGAATGCTACAAGAAAGCAGTAATTGTGTTTACTGTGTTTGTGTTTGTGATGTATTTCTTAGTCAACTGATGGTAAGGGTTTTAGGGATGGATTTTGTGGGGTTTGTGTAGTTTAAGCTGGTATGGTGTAGGTTATGTAGTGTCTAGGTTAGGACTGTTATGTAATGGTTTAGTTTGTGTAGGAATGTGGGTCTAAGTTGTATGTTCTAATGGTTTAATGTAATGACAATGTTAATTTGCTATGTAATGGTGTAGTTTGTGTAGGAATTTGTAAGCTGAATATGTTTGTGATATTGGTTACAAAAAAGAAAAGTCAAATAGGTTACAAGGAATTTGCAAGCTGAACATGTAATTGGTTTAAGTGTAATGGGTCAAAACAGGATAGTCAAAAAGGAAAAGTCAAATGGGTTTAGACATAAATGATAGTATACCTACCTGTTATTAAATGCATTGACTAGAAGGACCTTAGCCAATTATATAACCTAGCTAATACCACCCAATTTATCCCTGTCAAACCCCAATCAAGCAATCAAGCACACCAAATTATCATAACATGAGTTCTCCTAATCAACCAGGTATGTTTGTTATAAATGTTTAATTTTTTTGTGGTCCTTACATACTTACCCTGCACCATTCATAAATGTTTAATGTTTGCAGATGTTGTAACTATTTCTAGTGATTCAAGTGTTGATTCAAGTGATGAATCACTAGGTTGGAGTCTCCTCTTCCTCATGGTCCTGCTGTTGACCCAAATGCTGATTCAAGATCTGAAGATGAGCATGTCACTGTTAACGGAAACAAAAGTTCAAAAGTTAATCCAGGGAAAAGGATTCAAAAGCCACCAGGACCAGTTGCAGTTTTAGGGCTTGCAAATGAAAAAACTTGGACTGCAATCATAAATAAGGATTTTGGTGTCAAGAAGCCATCAGGATAGTTTCAGACACCAAGGGCAAAGGAAAGAAACACTAGGTTGTTTAAGCATGGGGTATTATGAAAATGAAATTAGATCTTTTGTTGTAAGGTTGGTAGTTGTTTATGTATGGGTTATAACCCAATGACAATGACAATATGTAATACCCTTTGCTATCTATAAAGAATGACAATATTAATATATATGCTATATGTTGTTGCATGTGTCTGCATTTTTAAATAACTCAAAGACATAAAAGTGACCCACTACATAGATAATAATAGACTCAATACAGACATAAACTGACTCACATGGTTGTCATATTGTGTTAAAGTGGTACCATCCACATGATACATACATCTAGTGGTCTATAATAACTTGAAAACATAAAGACATTGTTTAAATACAGACCCACTACATATTGTCTAACAAAAAATATTGATCTTTTGGTGTCTGCATCTTCTTTCTCCTTTCTCCATTCTCCATTCTTCAATCTGATTCTGGAACATCAAGAGCTGTATCTGGGTGGTGTCCAGGAGCATTTGGGTCTATCTTCCTTTTTTGATTCTTGATCCTCTCTGATGGTCCCCTAAATCCATCAGCTCCTCTCTTTCTATAAAGACCTGCTTTTTTTGCATCCTCAATAATCCTTTGATTGTACTTCCTGTTTGCAGCTCTTCTAGCTTTATCTTCTACTTCATTAAGCTCAGCAAGTTGTGTAATTTCAGCATCTGTAATCTCAGAATCATTTCTCTGTCAAGAAGAATACACAAGTTAGATATGTAAGAAATTGTATCATTATAGTGTAAAAACAGTATCTCATACCTGTTGTTCTACCCTTTGCAGTAATCCAGTAAAGCTTTGACTCTCTGAAAATGATGGTTGTGAAGCACTTGGATAAGAACTAGAAATTGGAATTTCATCATACTCATCTGCTTCATTAGGATCTGGATGAGTTGGATCTGCTTCATGAGGATCTGGATGAGCTGGATCTGCATCACTAGGATGTGCCAGGTTTTCTTTTTTCTACTTGTGGTTTTGGCCTTGTTAAATTATGACATCTTGTCTTGTTGTGCCCTTGCTCCCAACAGTTTGAGAAAGTCATCTTTCTACCAGTCCTAGGAACTTCATTGAGTGTCTCAGATGGATGCTTGATCCTTTTATTCCTAGGCCTACCTAGCTTCTTCCTCTTCTTGGGTGGTAATGGTGGTTGTTTGCCAGTATTTGGCCACATTGAGGAACCACCAACTGTCTTAATGAAATGACTATAGGTATCAATCCACATCTGTTTTTTATAGTAACTACTCACCCCATTAGAAGGATCTAGGTTAATGAAACCAAATGCAGCCACTGCATGAACACATGGTAGGCCAGATAAAATCCACCACTTACAAGTACATGTCTTATCAGCCAAATTCACCCCAAATGCCTCATCTGCTTTCCTAACCTCAAACATTTGATATCCACCTACAAGTACTTCTCAATACCTTTGCTTATTTTTAAGTCTTTCTAAATACTTTCTTATTGCAGGACAGACTGTATCATTTAAGTTTTTGGCCTTTTGGTTCATAGCATACATTCTTCGCATTAAGTAAACCCTAAGGCCATGTTTGGTACGCTGGAAAGGAAAGGTAAGAAACGGAATGAGAAACAAATCCTTTGTTTGGTGGACACGATGAATGGAAACGGGGCTTAAATATCCATTCTCTTTCCCGGTTTTTGATTCTACTAAAAAAGTAAAGAAAGGTGAGGAATGCAAATTTTTAGAAGGGATCATTCTCCGTCACATTTTAGTTGAGAATGAAGAGAGGCACAAAAAAGTGGGATATAAATATCATTTGGCATGTGCAGCGCACATGACATCACAAATCTTAAAAACTTCCAAAACCCTACCTATTGTGTATGCTGTTGTTCTTCGTCAAGTTTACAATAATTAATTGAAAAAAATAATTGATTCCATTATGTTATCTCAATATTCTCATGAAGATTTCAAGAACTGAATATCCAAAATATTTTGGGGCACTTACAAGAATCAACCCCTAGCTAGCCATGTTCGTCTATGCATGTTGATGTTAACAATAAAATCATTTTGCTGCTTGCAATTGAATTTGTTTTGCTCCAACTGTTTATTAATCACCGATAATATGGTTTGGTCCATTATGATTTAGTCATTTTAATAATCAATAGTCCCAGAAGAAGAATAAGTTATTTAGTTTCCATTCTCATACATCACGTTACCAAACACAACATCGAATTATTTAGATCAATTCTCTCCGTCGATTCCATTATCGTACCAAACAGTGGAATTGAATTTGTTTTCCAAAGCTATTCTCATTCTCTCCGTTTCCATTCTATGTTATAATTCCATTGTCTTTCATTCTCTCCTACCAAACACCCCCTAATTTCTTCTAGCATAGTAATCAGTGGTTTGCACCTAAGGTCTCCTATGGCATTATGGTATGATTCTGAGATACCATTTTCAAAAGCAGCACAACTCCTATCAACTTGAAAGTATGCTCTAGACCAAGTCTTAGGGTCATGATCTAGTAACCACTTTTCTGCTTCAGGATCAATGTTTTTTATAAGTTCCATTTTTCTTTTGAATTGTACCTCTAATGTGGAAGAAGCAGCACCCCAGAACAGTGTCTTGTAGTGCAGTCCATTCCATTTCTTTTTGAAGTTAGCATAAATGTGCCTTGCACATAGTCTATGCTCAGAATGTGGGAGCAACTCTTTTACTGCATTAAGTAAACCCTGTAACATGTTGTGTAAAAACATATTAATATGTATGAAATGCAATTGNAAGTTCCATTTTTCTTTTGAATTGTACCTCTAATGTGGAAGAAGCAGCACCCCAGAACAGTGTCTTGTAGTGCAGTCCATTCCATTTCTTTTTGAAGTTAGCATAAATGTGCCTTGCACATAGTCTATGCTCAGAATGTGGGAGCAACTCTTTTACTGCATTAAGTAAACCCTGTAACATGTTGTGTAAAAACATATTAATATGTATGAAATGCAATTGTTATATGTAAAAAGTGTCATATAAATTACCTTATGCCCATTTGAAATGACTGCCAAGTATGCTCCAAGTGCAAGGTTAAAGTCTTGTGATAGGTGGTGAATAAACCAGCTCCAATTGTCACCATTTTCAATGTTTATCACTGTCCAAGCCATGGGAAACATCTGGTTATTAGCATCTCTTCCCATGGCTGTTAACAATTCACCCCTTAGAGTTGATCTCAGAAAACAACCATCCAGTCCAATGACTCTTCTGCATGATACCCATCCTTCTTTCATAGCTATGGAATAAAATAAGAGTTAAACTACAAACTATGCATAAAAGTAATCAACTACTAATAAAATTGTACAACATTATACCTTTGAAGCAGACATAAATCCTGTTGAACACTGTTTTGCCATCATCCCTAGTGTCTACATCTAAGTGAACAGAAGAACCAGGATTGGTTATCAAGATCTGTTCTCTGTAATCCCATAACTTTGCATAGTGATCTATGAGTCCTCCTTCATGATCATAAACTGCCCTCTGCTTTGCCCTTTTACACATGCCAACACTTACATTTATCTTAAACTTCTCTTTAGTATCAGCTTTCATCTGCCTATAACTTATCTTAGGATTTCTAACAACCTCATGTGCAAACTGTTTTGCTAGCCACTTGTAAGTAACCAATGAACCCAGATCATAATTCCTTGAGCATGTGTGATTAGGAATCAATGTTTTTATTTGGAAAGTTGCCTCATTTTGCATCCATCCTGCCCATAATCTAAATGAACAACCTGCTTGTGACTTGGAT
This sequence comes from Artemisia annua, assembly GCA_014162995.1. Lineage (NCBI taxonomy): Eukaryota > Viridiplantae > Streptophyta > Magnoliopsida > Asterales > Asteraceae > Artemisia > Artemisia annua. The sequence goes on from LBNU01022821.1 coordinate 15,640, forward strand.
TGCTTGCCCTTAGGTGTCTTTGGTAAGTTTGACTTAGGTGAACCAGCTTTGTTAGTTTTCTTAGGTGACTTAGACTTAGACTTAGTCTTAGACTTAGGTGACTTAGTCTTAGACTTAGCCTTTGGTGACTTGGATTGCTTGCCATTAGGTGTACCTATGTCATCATCAATCTTTTGTTTACCACTCTTCTGGCTAGCACACCTACCTTCTTCCACATTTCTTCCACACAACACTGCCACATTTCTATAATCATTCCTCTTAAACCATAACTGATATCCATGTTTTACCCCATAGTTAATCAAACATTCTTTAAGCTGGTCTGGGTGCTCAAATTTCATACCCAATAATGGGGTCATCTGATCCCATGGTACATTAGGATCAAAAACAGGATATGAGTAACCTTCCTTCACCTTAAATCTGTCATCAACTTCTATTTGCTCATCTTCATTTTCCCTAGAAGCACTAGCAGAACCTTCACCTAAGTTTGCAGGCTTACTAACATCATCATCCCTAATGTACCTACCACCAACTAACTTGATTAGGAAAGGGTCCTTAAGTTCTGTCTTTGCAATCACCACATCTTCTTCACCTACATGTTCTGGTCCAACATATTCTTCTATGTTTTCTAATTCAATTTCAGAATCAGATTCATCATCTTCTTCACCTACACTAGCATCTATTTGGGCATCTTCTAAAATATCATAACCATGATGTTCAACATACAGTTCTACCTTACAACCATTGTCAAAAGCTAATTTGACAAAATTTGCTAACTCACTATCATTCCTTAAAGGTTTCAAATGTGTTTGCAAATCTTGTTTAGGAGCGCCGAAATACATACCATGAACAGGAAACAAACAACATTCTTTCACTATCCGCATCAGCCTTGAGTGGTTGCACTTACCCAAATCGGCATTCTCAACAATGTCAACAGATCCATTGATGTACTCCAACGGATCGTTTATAAATGTGCCTTCATGATGAAAAATTATGGATATCTTCTTCATTGGGTGTGTTAATTTGGGTTAATTTTGGAGTAACATGAATTAGGGTTTATGTTGATTTGGGGATACACGATTTGGGGGAAATGGTTTATGGGGGGAAAAGTAGAGTGAGAGAGTATAAAATGGTTTATTATATCCACATAAGCAAAAATAAATAAATCAAAACCAAAATATATACACACTAAGCAAGTTGGGAAAAAATTAGCCGGTGCACCCGGTATCCGGTCAAAAAAGTGGCCTTATTAACACAAAACCTATAGTAGACGTACCATATAGGAACGAAAAAAAGTACACGTACCATATCGGTACATTTTGAAAAGTATACAGCTATTGTACGGACAAAACCCAATTATAAACACATTTTGCCATGCCTACTTATGCATTCTTATTCATTTAATACCTGGGAAAACTAGTCTAATTTGATTGTATAAGAGACTAAAATTATATGTAATTTAATTCAAAAATCACAAACACAAAACCAATAATTATAGATACTGTAGAAGTACTCTATAAGGTTATTTCAGAATTAGAAAAGAAAATATTACAAATCAAAAATAAAAAAGACTAATTTTAGGACACGTCTCAATTGATCAATTCTTTGTCGGCCTTAAAAGCAATGCATTTATAATTGATGGCATCGTTCTGGAAAATGATTAAATACTTATATTACCTTCTGAATAATTAAGAAGAATCATCAATACCATGGTCCATTATTTCACAATCAAGACATGAATTATTCATTAAGTATTAAAAATGTATACGGATACTTTCTTCTTGTGAACACATAATACTTTGCAGAAGTTGCTAGAAAAACAAATTAATTAATATACCAAAATAGATAAACTTGAAAACCGAATTCTCATTCATCATTGTCTTATATATGCCAAATATAAAGAAATACAAAGAACAACGATTTGTTCAAAGAAGATGATGAGAGGAGAATTAGGACTATTAGTACACTTTAAGATAAAACCAACCACTAGTACTAGGATATATATACACTTCTTAAAACACTATCTAATTTATGAAGCAGAAAAAAGATTTGATTTCTTGTTGCCGGCCATCAACGTTTTGCTGGTTACCGACGTTTTGCGAGACTCCCGCCTTTTGTGTATTACCTACTGAATTACCTTAATTACCACTGTTAAAGGTCCATAAACAAATTAAACACCCTCTTCCAAAAACAAAGAGGGGAGAAAAGTTAAAACAAGCCATTAGTTTCCTCTAAAGAAAGATCCATAAGGCTATCTTCTTGTTCTTGAGCAGTAGCATCATCAAGAAGCCATTTCTCTAGGAAACTAAGTGGTGGCAATTGCTCATCTTGGATATTCGGTTTACTTTCATCTTGGAATAAACTTGTGTCAGGTGAAACCGATTGTGATACATCCGAAATATTGCTATAGTTGTTGTTTGAGTGGTTGTTGTTGATTCCATGTTGAAGTCCTTCACTTGGAGGGCTTGAAAACTGTCCATCAAAAGAGCCGTGAGTCTGAGTAGTACTAATGCTTTCGGAGCTCGTTTGTGAAGATTTTTGAGGCTTGTTCATCCAGTTTGGAAGCAACCGAGCTATGTTTTCAGCACTTGATGCATAAGTATTTGAACTATGACTAATTTGTGATGGTGGTGGTCCAACTGTTTCTTGGTGGATTTGTGAATTAGAGTTAGTCCTAATTGAAGAGGATATTTTCGGAAGATTGATGGATTTATTGTCAATTGATAAAGCTTCACAAAGGGCTTGTTTCGCCATGTGGATATCGGTTTGGAGCCTTCTTTCCCATTTACCTTTAGACATCGCACTTTCTGAAGACGATGAAGAGTTCGAACCCCTCGACCTATGATGGCTTTCATGATCGCATGAGTTGCCTCCTTGGATCTTGTTTAGCTTCTTTTTCAGATGAGTGTTCCAGTAATTCTTGATATCATTATCTGTCCTTTGCGGAAGATAAGAAGCTATTGCTGCCCATCTGTAAAAATTAACCAAAAAAAAATATATATTAGCGTTTGCTGGCTATTAACGTTCTACAGAAAACATTAATTGTATCATCAAGTTTTACTAAAGATCTAAACTTTCTAAAATTTTGTACCTATTGCCAAGAAGGGCTTGCAGATGGATGATCATTTTCTCCTCTTGTTCAGTGAAGTTACCGCGTTTTATACCCGGCCGGAGATAATTTGTCCACCTGAGTCTACAACTCTTGCTACATCTTAGCAAACCTGAACATGATAAAGATATAAAATAAGAAAAACTGAACCAAAACAAAAAAATAATTCTTTGAAAAGGAGAGTTGCAGGATACAATAAATACCCTAATTATGACTCTAACAAACACACATCTAAAAATATATCTTTATTGACAAAAACTGAAAAACCAAATAGGAACACACAAAAAATATAAAAGCTCAAGTAAAATTAAATGAATATTAGTAGCATATAGAATTACAAAGATTAAAATTTTCGTTTTCTTCTAGCTTTTTGCTAATTAATTCTTTTTTTGTTTCTATAACATATTTGCAGTTCAATATAAAATAAAAGTTACAATAGCATACCGGTATTAGTAGGAACAGATCTCCAGTTTCCAGGACCATGTTCTTGAATATAAGTTACAAGAATTATATCTTCTTCTGGAGTCCAAGGTCCTTTCTTGACTCCAATTTTGTCACAACAAGGTGGTCTTCCCATTGCAATCTTTCTTCAGATTGTTGTTGATCAAGTTCTTCTTTTAAGTATAGTGATTGATATCTTTTCTTACAGCTTTCACTCTCAGTGTGTGTATGTGTGTGTGTGAATGAGATAGGGTTGGTTTTCTTATTCTATCAACCTAGGATAAATGGCAAGACAATGGTCTACTACACTATATATAGAGAGTGATTTCAAATTGTGACTAAATATAGAGGTTGAAAATAAGTAAAAAGAGTGTGACTTTACTTTTTAATTTCTCTCTCTAACATCATGAACCAAGAAAAAATAGTCAAAAGAAGACGGCAAGAAGCATTTACTACTTCTTTCTTGGAAAAAGTCAGCCTTCCTGAGAGATTAAGGGAGGGGGGTAAAAATGAAAACGAAGCCAGCTTGGCCAGATGGCAAAACTTGTGAATGTAGTATTGATTTATTATACATGTAATAAATGACTATTTATAGCGGTAAATAATTATACTTGCGAATAGTAAACATCTGACAGATAAAGTAAACCAAAAGTATTATATTTTCCATTTTTGTTGAAAGTTTACTGGTGAATAGTAAACATTTATCAAATATTTATATTTAAAATGACATTATATTAGTTACAAAATAGCAAGGAGCTAGCAAAAGACTACAACGAAGCAATAATTTTACATATCCATACATGAGGATATGGGATCATTCGACCACTCTAAGCAACTAAAATTAGATTTCTTTTTCCCATGACGGATCCACGAATGTGACAACCAATTTATCTTTCTACATATATGTTCCACCTAGATCACTTTGTTTTCTCGTAAAATTGGACTTTCAAACATGTATCTTCATGATCCTTTGGACTTTCAAACCTTATGTCATTTTGTTGAATTATCAAAATTTCAGATATTAATAATACGAATATTTTTGTGCAAATTGGGTCATGTTATAGCGCTCCGCTAACTTGAAGTTTATCGCTGTGAGAATCTAGATTCACTAATGTTTGGCTAAGTCTTGAACCAGAGCGTGTTGAAGATCGGCCTTTTACGACTTACCATTTTTTTCTGCATTCACATGTAATTTATTATTCGAGGCTAAATAAAAACAAGTTGTAATAATTAATGAGTTGCTAGTGACGTTGTTTATAGTAACTACACATGCTTTTAAGTAACCATGAGATCTGACATTTTGTCTGATTAATTCACGGGGTTTGAACTCACCACCACACAAACTCAATCCAGGAAAGCTTTTCCATTTCAGAAGATTGACGTGACCACTTCAGGATTTCTTGCACCTAGCAAAAATTGAACTTGAGAGCTCAAACACTTTAGCGTGATAGTCACAAACCCTTTTGGCAGATAGCCATTTTATGATCGATCGAGTTGAAAACCTGAACCATAAAATCTAACCTTAAAACAATTAATTCCAGCATATACAATATCGTATATTGTAAATTAGGTGTCTCAAATTTGTACTTGAAGACATATTAGTAAATGAAAAATAAACTTCAAGCTAGTGGACAATTCTATACTCGTATATCGTTTTCCATGCTAGTTGTTGAAATGTCATCAAACAAGCCCACATAATAGTCACACTTTTAATACTAAGGCTAGTTAGTAACTGCAGTACCACTATTGTGTGATTAAATCTCTGCAGCTATAGCTCATTCGATTGAAATTACTTTATAATTAATACGGAGTATATGTTATTTGGATGTACGTGTTTTAAGAAATTGACCGCTGCATAGAAAACAGATATTTAAATGGGGCTTATTTGAACGGAAGATTTATTACATTAATTTGGATGGCTACCGATCGTAAAACTCACTATTCTAAAAAATATAGAAAGCCCGTCATGTTTCAACAGGGCCTATCTTTTCACTTTTACCTTCAGGTTCCTTTTTGATCTTTTATCCTAAGTTGCACAGAGACGGTAACAGCGATAGGGACGGGTACGGGTATCGGGAAACGACAACATTCTAAAATTCAAGAAGCGGGTACGACGGGGAAACGTCTATGTAATATTTTAACATATGGCAAATTGTCTTCCAACAAAAAATTACACAACATTCAAAAATCCAAACAAATATTACTCATAATCATCAATACGATAACCTCTTTTAGCCTTTTTTAAATTTTGAAGGGGGAAACCCACTTTTCATTTGATCCCATCTTAATTTGGATATGCTGGCAACAAATATGCATCCTAAATTATCATTAATAGAGATCCATGTATAACCTAACAACCGAATTGAACAAGCATCATTCTAAAGATCAATAGATAATTAAAACTGGGACAAAGTGTTGTTGAAAAATCATGGTCTAGAACGATATACAAAATGGACGCACGAAAGTTATGTGTCCATAGATGCATAACTATCTAAAAGGTTATACCTACCTAATGCATGTGGTATCATATTCAAATTGAATCAATCGCAATTGCCTTTAAAAGTTGTATTAAAACTTTAACAATTGAATTTTATTTAATTCATATAAGAAAATTAGTTAGCTATGATTTAGACACCGCATTTAGGAAACTTGTGTCCACCATTGGTAATAGAACGTGCGAAAAATTTAGGTAAAGCATCAATTCAAGGGGAAGACCAACTATTTGTGAGTCAATATTCGGGATAAACTTTGTATATAATGAACCCTAAACGTTATTTGTGTGAAAAAAAATCTTTAACATGTTAGTTTACGTTTGTCTAAAATTTATCCAAAACTATCAAAAGTCACTGTCAGTATTATTTGTATACTCTAAATAACAATGGCTTTAACATAAATGTTAGTCAGATTTTGTTCATATTTGTAAGTCTATTTGCAATTATTGTGATAATATGAAGTAATGCAAAATACAAGTTGATACAAAATCAATAAATAGACATACAAGTTGCCACGGCAACCAAATCCAACACAAGATAGATCTTTGGAAATTCCAATGTCTATATAGTAAAAGCATCATACCATTAATTTTTACTTGATAGTTGTTGATCATACTTTGATACTAAAGAGGCTAATTACGAAAAGTTATCTACAATAAATCCAAAGTTCCAAACACGTCTATTTATATACTCGTATATATCTGTAATATGACTATATGAGATCAATGAAGTTATCGATCTGCAATATATCCAAAGTTCCAAACACGTCTATTTATAATTTCACATTTCAAACAAAAGTTAGTCAACTAAATGATGATGCAAAATGCAACGGTGTAACTACGAGTCTGAAAGTATGTTCTAGTCAATAAATTATACAATGAAGTATAAACCAATTCACAAAGAAAAAATAAAACTATGGTCATGAGTCATGACCGTTGTTGTCAGCAATCTTTTTTATGCAATCGGTTTTTTTGACCGCGAACAATTCTAGTCGTCGCACCTCCACAAGCAAACGTCACAAGATAGTCGATAAGGGATAACTCGTCTAGCCACACTTCTAATACTCTTCTCGTGTATGAGTTTACTAGAGGTGGCGGTTTGCGTCACTTAAACACTTGTCACTTGCACGAACAAGCATGAAGGACACTGAACGGCGTAATATCATTTCGTTAGAAATGAAACCGCTAAAATATACGTAAAGTGTAAGGTATCTATCTCTAACGATGATCATTAGATTGGTGTATTCAAATTGTAACTGGATTGGATGATCTAACATGAGTTTTATTATAACACACACAATATTGTAAAATCTAGTCAAAATCCATGAACTAGGTTGATATGTATATGGAAGATCCGTTACAAACTCGTTGTTTTTATAACCCTCAAACCATAACAAAAACAATACTAATGCGTTTAATTAACTAACATATGCATATGTTGTAATTCACCCGGTGATATATGTGTTGTTACTTGATTACTTAAACTATTATGAAGTTAACTAACAAATTAATATGTCTAATGATATACGTGTACACTTTAACAGTTTACGCTTATTTATTGATGTTACGCTTAACTATTTATTGATGTATATCAAAGAATTATATTTGACTGTTTGCGGAATAACAATCAAGATTGAATGATAATGTATGTTTGGTCATCTCCTTTCTAAACTCAAACACAAACTAAAGTTAGTGTTTGAGTAAAAACTATGTTTAATCAACTGATTCTAGTATCTAGGACAATGGCGTAGCCATGTAGAGGCCTAGGTTGGCCATGGCCCACCCACAAAACTTCAACAACTGTACATAGGTTGTGTTTGGCAACGAGCATTTTGAAGCATTTTAGAGCGGTAAACGACAAGCGGTTAGCATTTTGGTTGAAAAACTTGTTTGGCAATGAAGCAACTAGAGTTTAAAATTTATGCAAATGCTCCTATTTGTAATGCTTGCTAAAGAAGCATTTCAAGCAAATGCTCAAGCGTTTGGTTTTAATTTACTCATATACCCACAATTAGTTTCTCATTTCTTTAATTAGTTTCTTATTATATGCCTTTGTTAGTAATTTTAAATTTTATAATTACTGCTACAGTTACGTTACCAAACATTTTTTTTAACAAACAACTACTGCTAACTGCTACTACTAACTGCTATCGCTTACTTCTTAATGCTACTGCTTACTGCTACAGCTACTGCTACGTGTCGCCAAACACACCCATATATCTACTTATATAGTAGCTCAATATCATGTGTATAGTACTATAGTGTTGTTTTTTGGCCCACCACAAAAACTATAGTTAAGTTATATTTGTACTAGCCCATCTTTAAGAATCATAATTGTTTATACAATTTAACCAATCATCCCATATTAATTCTTTATATAATTACTATACAATACTTGATTGGCTAAATAATCCTCGACATTACGCAAGTTCTTGTCGACACAAAGTTTCGTCAAATTCAGGTTAGTAACTTAATTTATACTTTACATGTTTTAGGTTCAATACTTTATTTTCACTTATGGTTTTTTCAGTACTTATTGATGTTTTTTTATGATGTTTTTTAGTACTTGTTGATGTCCTTTAAAAAAAATTTGCCCCCCCCCCCCCCCCATGAACAAATTCCTGGCTACGCCCCTGATCTAGGACACACTTCTATTTTGAAGAAGGAATATGAGCTCTTGAAAGTGTTAACAACTTTTAATACAATAGATAAATATTCCTGATATCCTATTTATATTCAAAAGTAATATGAATACCTTTGGCATAAAATGTGCGTGTCAACATTTAATCTGCAAAAGTACAATTTGTAATTTTGCTTCTATTCTTACTATGCTATCAGACATACTTTAAGGAACAATGTTGACAATTGTTTGTAAATTTTTACCCACTATAATACATATTTGACATTCGATTAATATGTTCGATCACTTATCTTCTCAAAATGTTTTTTGCCCATGTATCAATGACGACTTAGTCATTCTATCAAAATGCCTAAGTCATTAGAATGATTTCAGTTTGATGAGAAGATCTACATGGAGTTAGTGAGTTAATGTCATCTTTCATTGAATTCATCATCTTAATTTTGGTTCTTATCTTCACTTTCTGAGAACCGCCTCAAATTATAATGAGGCTTTCTTTCAGACTCTAAAGAACATCATGAATATGACTCCCTGAATGTTTTTTACATTCAGGGACTTGTTTTATACTTGAGATATTTTTAATTCAAATCCGCATTAAGCACCGAATTAGCCCAACAATATGCTTGATATTCGATCAAAACTTCTATATAGTCGATAAATTGCAAATTCGTAATACAGATTTGAGCATACAATAAATGTTATGAAAGTTAGCTAGATTTATCGTCGGAGTAATGTTAATATCTCTTTTATATTACATCATTCACATGACTATATAGTATAAATATGACGCATGTATGTGGTCATGAACTCATGGAGCACCCTTGAACTTGTAAGAGACATTGGTTTTTGGTAATTTCAAACTCGGAATATGTAAATTAAGCATAAAGTTGTAATGTTTCATTTGAAATAGAGGTTTGATTTTTACACTGTTTATAACAAATAGTTTTACATAACTAATTGGTCTAAGAATATTACAAAGTGATTAATGGGCATGGTAGTCTAACTTTAGGGGTGTAATCGAGTCGAGCCGAGCTCGAGCTTAACAGGGCTTGAGCTTGGCTTGAAATTTATAAGTTAGGCTTGAGCTTGGCTTGATAGCTTGAAGAGCTTTATTCAACCAAGCTTGAGCTTGGCTTGAAAAATTATATTAAAGCTTGAGCTTCGCTTGAAAAGGTTGAACATATATAAAAACATTGTATCTAATAGCCAAACTCATCGATAAATATATGTATAAAGTAAAACAAACTTAAACCATAATAGCCAAACTCACTAGTGTTTTACACAAATGATAACACTATAACAGTCGACAGTCTAAGAAGTGTGAAAAATACATAAGGTTGGAACAAAACGTTTGGATTAATTAGGTTTAAATGGCCTTCTAGAATACATGTTCAATTATTTACAAAATAAGTCGTTATAATTATGTTAATACTCAAATTATCCCTAGTTAGTTATATAAATTTATAATGGAAATATATTTATATTAAAGCTCGAAAAAGCTTGATAGGAGCTCGAGCCGAGCTCTCAAAAGCTTGAGCTTGGCTTGTTACATGTTTCGAGCTATTTTTTGGGCTTGAGCTTGGACTTGAGCTTGATAAAAGCTTGACTCGATCGAGTCAAGCTCGAGCTCGAGCTCGAGTTGCTTGATAAAAGCTTGACTTGATTGCAGCCCTACAGTCTAAGTAACCTTAAGCACGCATATGTAGAAAACGTAATGATCAAATAAGACATAACTAATTGGTTTTAAAATATTATAAACCGATTAATGGGCATAGTAGTCAAAGTAACTTTAAGCATGGACATGGACTGACTTATGATTTTCGGAAGGGTGTTTCACAAATATTTTTTCTATCATAACTACTAAAATTCTCACAATAAAATGTTTTTTAGCGCAGTTAAAGTTGCACTACAAAGAAAATAGCACAAATATTGAAGGTTGCACATACCAAAAACCGGCACATTTTAATAAAAATTACATCGTGTGACCTAAAATTAGGTGTGGCTCTTACCGCACCCGGCATCTAGTAGGTCCGTCCCTGACTTTAAGGATGCATGTGTATGTAGAAAACGTAATGATCAAATAAAGCTCTATATGTCATGTTTGGTTGGGGTAATTTGATGGGATATCATGATATTTGAATTTGAAATTCCAAAAATATCGTGTTTGATTGAAAAATAATGGAGCGATTTGAAATTAAAATACCATAAATAGGGGGTTTTGATTTTTTTTGCCTCATAGAGAGATTTAAATTCTCATGAGAACACGGAAATTTGGTGGATCAAAATAGATAAAATTACCCTTCTCCTTTTTCCAGTTCATGATTAGGAATGGCAATTGCCACTACTTGCCATTCATGGCGCATTATAAGTAACCACACCTAAGTTAACCACACCTATTTAAGAAGTCCTATATTTTTTTTTTTTCCAATTTAGTTATCATAGATCTAATATGTCAATTATTTTTACCTATATTAGCTCACAATAAGACTACGCGTTTGGTCTATATTTATCATGAAAGCATGTAATCAACAATAGTAATACATCCATGTGCTTAAAGACAAAGAACTTACATTCAAGCATCGACAAATAATTCATACGACGTCTTTCTAATGATGTCGATCATCTGGTCCATAACTTATGGTTGACGAGGCAAGGTTAATTGATGCTATGCCTTGTTGGTGGCAAACCCGTTCGCCTTGACAAAGGGTCTACACAATCAAGTACAAATTCACGGTGTGATTAAAACATGTACTTATGTAGGACTGCATAAATTTGATACAATGTTTTCGTCATACCCGATCACATATGATTAGCTGAATAATACTATTTGTTTAATTTGTAAGTAGTAATTTAACTGAGAAACATTCAACATGATACATATAGGTCCATACATGACGATGCATGATTGTATGTGATACTTAGTACTATGGACATGATCAATCATGCCCGAAAAAAAAAAGTACAATATCAATCAGTATGTAACTTTGTTGTTAAAGTTTTATTAGATGTGTAATATAGAAATTAACCTTGGTTTAACTAACAAAAGTTAACAACCAGTGGCGGAACTTGAAAGAATTTCTTAGGGGGCCTAAATTGTAACATAATTATTAAGTAAACAAATTGTTAGAGGATAGTTGTTAGATGTAACATAATATAAAAGGCGAACAAAAATGATTAATTTATTAACCTAAATCATAATAGCTCTTACAATCACAGCTACAAATTTAAATAAACTAATATAATGTCCCAAACTAATTACTAACATAGCAACCAAAAGTAGACTACAATAATAGCAAAAAAGAACAAGTATATACGACTTTAAATACAACTTTCCTTATTTATGTAACAAAGAAATCCAAGTGGTAAAAAGGTAAACAATCAGTTTCTAGTTTTTCATATTACTTGTAGGACCTAGCATTACATATCTATACTACATATAATGCATGAAGCACTCTCTCTCCAAAATTTTCAGATTTACAAGAAATAATGCGTGGTTTACCTAGCATTACATATCTATACTACATATAATGCATGAAGCACTCTCTCTCCAAAATTTTCAGATTTACAAGAAATAATGCGTGGTTTACAATACTTTAATGCACATAATTTTCAGAATTACAACAAAGTAAGCATATTGTACAACAAAAACAAGCGTGGTGTCATTTTAAGACCAAAATTCTATCAAACAACATTAATGCTATTAAATGGTAGTCATTAAAACACCCCCTATATAAAAAATACAAATTATCAAGCATTGTTTACAAGTATTTAGAGCACAAAGATAACTAAAAAAGTACTATCCAACACATATAATTAATACACTATTTAATTTACTCTCTCACTAAAATACACAACCATTTTACCGAAATGTACAATCAAATTAAGCTTCCAAAATATTAACCTTCCAAAACATAAATCTAAAATCCAGTAGTTAAAATGAAAAAAAATGAAACGAAATTTATACTAAATGATTCAACAGTAAAAAATCTCTACAACTAAAGTTAAAAATAATCTGACAAATCCAAAATCCATAACAGACAATCAACATCCTACGTACTGTCCACATACACCCTTAAGCCATGAAATGAAAATAAAGAAAGAACCACAGTCAAACCAACACAATAACTACTCCTTATCAAACAACCGAGACTTGGAAATTACAAAAAAAGAACAATCTCAGTCTTCTTTTTAATACTCATAAATTTGTTTGTTAAAACAAGAGTATAAGAGTAAACCATCATATATCTTGAAAGTAATAAGAGGACAACAAACAAACAACCTACCCAAGACCTCTTTAATGAGATCTTGACGAACATAGTGTGCTTCGGTTACGGTTGAAATAAAGAAGGTTTATGATGCGTTTGTGATAAGGAGATGGAAGAAATGTTATTATGATGCAGCGTTTTTGATATGTAGGAAGACGAGCTATTTAGGTGTGTGACTGCCATGGAGATATAAGGGTGGATTTAATAGATGTGTTGTGTTCGTTTGTGAAGGAGTTATAAGGTTGGAAAGATTGAATATGCGTATTATTTTGGAGAAGGAGATATTTGGTGACTGCAAGTTTTTTTTAGATGGAGAGAAGGTTGGATGGGGACCTTGAATGTGCGATGTGTGTTTAGGTTTCCATAATGAAGAACATATATTCTAAAGGGTGTAGGGTTTGTTGTGGATTTGGGTTGGACATTAGATAATAATTATGGGCTTGCTGGATTTTTTAAAGTTGGGTTGCGAATTTTTAGTTAGCATGGGCTAAATCTGAAAATTTTGTTAAATTAATTGTGAGGTTGAGCTTATCTAACTATTTTCACAATATTACCGTGTATTGTTTTTATATTTTTAAAAGTATCGAATGTGCACCCTACAATTTTTGTATGANACCTTGAATGTGCGATGTGTGTTTAGGTTTCCATAATGAAGAACTTATATTCTAAAGGGTGTAGGGTTTGTTGTGGATTTGGGTTGGACATTAGATAATAATTATGGGCTTGCTGGATTTTTTAAAGTTGGGTTGCGAATTTTTAGTTAGCATGGGCTAAATCTGAAAATTTTGTTAAATTAATTGTGAGGTTGAGCTTATCTAACTATTTTCACAATATTACCGTGTATTGTTTTTATATTTTTAAAAGTATCGAATGTGCACCCTACAATTTTTGTATGAAATAGTTTTTTTTTTTTTTTTTTTTTTTTTTTTTTTTTTTTTTTTTTTTTTTTTTTTTTTGTTTTTTTTTTTTTTTTTTTTTTTTAATTTTTACTTAAAATTGGCTATTTGTAAAATTATTGTCACACAAAACGCATATAGCTAGAAAACGTTGCTCGCCAAAATTTAATTCCAGGGTACCCGCCGCCGCATCGAGCGGGTACCCTGCTAGTATACTTTATGTATTTTAGTTTCCATGTTGCTATTTCTTTTAGACAAATTCCCAAATTACTACTAATTATACACAGCAAAACAAAATTTTGGGGGGACCGGGACCCTCCCCTCCCCTTCTATGTTCCGCCCTTGTTAACAACTGATTGATTCATGTTTTACTTTAGCTAAGAATACTCCCCCCGTCCCAATTTATTTGTCCACTTTTGACTTTTTTTGTCTTTCTTTTTCAACTTTGACTTTTATTATTATTGTTTGTCATTTATAATATTTGATGAAATTTATACCAATGAAACTACTTTTAAAACTCAATCAATTCATATATTTTGCATCAAGTATTATATAACACAAAAGAAAATAGTAAAGGTCCAAGTTGTAAGAAAAAGACTTTGAAAGTAAAAAATGGACAAATAAATTGGGACGGAGGGAGTATAAGTTTATCACATCCAACTATTAAAGTTAACACATAAAAATACTTTCCAATGATATAAAATTTTACAAATACGGATTAAAAAATTACATGATAAACAATGAAACTCTTTATTATACTATATAACATTCATTGAAGTTGAACTTGGAGCCGGTATTATTTCAAAGCCGCCTGGTGGGAGGTCGGCTCCAGGGAGGAGGATGGTTTTGGTGCATTATGGAGCCGCGGCTCTAGCCGACATTGTTCACACGCCAAGACGAGCCGAGTTGTCAGCTTAAAAGGGTTAAAATAAGGTTAGTGGGTTTGTTAGTGGGGTTTCCACTTATTTGCCACTTCATTTGAGTGTTTGCTGCATATTTTACACCTATTTTTCATTCTCGGTTTCCATTTTCAGAATTTTTGGGGGTTCGTTGCATGTTGTACATATGTTTTTCATTCTAAATTCTAGAACCATTTAAATAAGGAATCAGTGCTTCATTTGTTTGGTTTTTTAAATAGAGGCTCTCACACACACACACACGATAGGTGCCGGTAAGAAAAATAGAGCTGAATATTTTTTATGCAAAAAATATGAAGTTGTTTTAGGGGTATTTGCGGGAATGATGAGTGAATGCTTGATTAGTTCAATTTAATTGATTTTGTATTTAGGCCTGATTTTTTTTTTTTTTTTTTGAGATTGTTATTTAATATTTGGTTAGTATGTTGTGATTTTGCAGAACTTATGGCTAATATGAGTAGTTGTGCTTGCTTTATCATTACAGTATGTTGTGATTTTGCAGAACTTATGGCTAATATGAGTAGTTGTGCTTGCTTTATCATTACAGTTAGCTAAAAGAGTTACTTGGTTATGGTTGTTGTTTAAAATTTGATTAGCATGTTGTAATTTTGTAGATTTTCGTGTAAGCTATGGTCATAAGTGTAGAAACTGTTTATGACATGCGGTCATAAGGTATGTAGGATCTTTGTATAAGTCGTGGTCATAAGTGGTTATCTCATAAGTGTTATGACATGGTTAATTTAATTATAAATTGTTTGTATCTTTATTGATCGATTTGGGTTTAATTGCAGTTTTCAACTAGAAATCATGTAATACCTGAAAATCTAAAACAATGCAAAATTACCAAATTGCCCTTAAGTTTAATAATCATTAATAAATACATATACAACGCCAAATAAGCCATAGAAATTTTGAATTTGGCAACATATGATCATAATAAATTATGTGTGAATAAGATTTGTCACTTTTGCAAAAGAAAAATATTTTCCTTTATGTATTTAATTTATAGTCGATTTTAAGTAATTATATATATATATATATATATATATTAGTATATTAACTAATATATATTATAGTATATATATATATTATATATAAATATAGTAATATATATATAGTATATAATATACTTATATATATATAGAGAGAGAGGAGAGAGGAGAGAGATTGGATATTATGAGAAGGGTTTTAAACTGAGAAGGGTAGGAAGGATTTCGTGAGTGACAATGTGTCACTTTGCACATATCATGCACATCATATGACATGTGTCACCCCACCCCACCCCGACCCACCCCCGCGAAAAAAAAAAATTCCCGCCAAAATTACTGCATCATGGTTATAAAGTTACTGCATCACATTTATAACTGTGATGCAGTAACTTTTTATACTGTGATGCAGTAACCGTGATGCAGTAAAATCATTACTGTGATGCAGTAACCGTGATGCAGTAACAGTGAGGCAGGAAACGTGATGCAGTAAAATCATAAGTGTGATGCAGTAAATTTTGGCGAGAATTTTTTTCCCCAAAAAAAAAATTTTTTTGGCGGGAAAAAAAATTTTCGAGGGGGGGGGGTGACACATGTCATATGATGTGGTATGGGGATGACACATGTCACTCCCACAATCCTTCCTACCTTTCTCATTTTAAACCCCTTCTCATTCTATCCCTNAAATTTTGGTAGCAATATAAAAACAATAAAAACTAAAAATATACTCCCTCCATCCAAAATTATAAGTCCACTTTCATATTTCACAAAGTTTAAGAAAATTTGGGCCCTTACAATACTAACTAATAAAAATTAATTTTCACTCACTTACAAACATTTTTATTGGATGAAATCAAAAGTGAACATTAATTTTAGGACAACCAAAACTAGCAAAGTGGACTTATATTATGGGACGGAAGGAGTAATAAAAGACAACAAGGATGAGCATATAAAAATGAGAGGCGGACTTTTTTGTGATATAAAATGGTGAGAAAAAACGTAGCCCGCGTATCAACTATGAAACCTCATCTTCTTGGTGACTTTGATGTATGGCCAATATTTAGATACGAATTCCATTCCCCAAACTAAATTTTTTATAAAAAACACATATATCATAGATGAAAGTCATGAAACTATCCCCTGGTCCCGATTCCGGTATACCAAACGCACCCTTATGCTTTCAAACTAGATCACATGAATACGTTGCGGTTCTAAAGAGTTAACTAACATGAATCACACAATATTCATGATAACATGATAGAGTAGTGAAAAATATGTAAGTTACACACTGTGATTAAAGTTAGATACTTAGATATATATAAAATTGTAAATAAATAAACATATCTCCCATAATTAGTACCCAAATTATGCCCAATTGGATAAACCTTAAATTATGTGATGTATCATGCATGTATGCCTATATATAGTGCACCAATCTTGTATTTTTCACTCACTACAACAC
This sequence comes from Artemisia annua, assembly GCA_014162995.1. NCBI lineage: Eukaryota > Viridiplantae > Streptophyta > Magnoliopsida > Asterales > Asteraceae > Artemisia > Artemisia annua. Next base: position 32,842 of record LBNU01022821.1, read on the forward strand.
AAAGATGAAGCTAAATATTCTAATTCCAACTCTCTTATCCACATTCCTCTCATTGTATGTAGCATCTTCCCAACCATTACAAACTACCATCACAACCACAACAAACGCGTTCGACTTTGATGGTCATGAGGTTCAACCGGGAATAAAGTACTACGTAGCTCCAAGCCAATCCAACGATAATGGTGGAGGTTTATCTCTAGCATCACGAGACGGTTTTTGTCCACCTTTTGTCGTCCAAGAAAATTCCCAACTCTCAAAAGGCCTGTCTCTTCGTTTTTTACCACTCGACACTAAACAAAATACCATAACTTTGTCAAGTGACCTAAATATCGTGTTTAATGCTGCAACAATATGTGTTCAATCCACTGTATGGAGGGTTAGTAGCGGTGG
>LBNU01022822.1:2520-30433 GCA_014162995.1 Artemisia annua
TTTGTTTTGACAACTTATGAATCCCCAAGGACCTTTTATGATATTTTGCATATTTTGAACTATTTAGGGACTAGTTTTGACAATTTGTGAAAGTTGAGGGACTGAAACTGCCAATTGTGCAAACTTTGCTTGTTTTTCATTTGTTTTCAAACATTTTGCATCTAAGACTCATAAAACACACTTTTGGAATATTTCCATTATTTTGATGCATTATTTGGTGTTTTTGGCAGTTCAGGTGATAGAAAATGATGAGTATTTACATACTCATCACTCGACTCGGCGAGCAACCACGGTGTCACGGCGAGGGAACAGCGGCGCCGAAACGCATGCCACGGCGGATTCGGTGAAGGAACTCACTGTGATACCTTTTGCTCTTAGTGGTATGTGATTAGGGTTGAGCATCGGTCCCGGACCGGACCGACCAAGACCGAGACCGAATTAGCCCAAAAGCCGAGACCGTGGACCAGACTGAATATGGTCGGTCCGGTCTGGTCCGGTCTCGGTCGGTCCGTCAGTCGGTCCGGTCCAACAAGGCAAAATAATCGGTTTGTGGTCCGGACTGGACCAAACCGGATTGACCAAGATCGAGACCGAATTAGCCCAAAAGCCGAGACCGAAGATCGGAACGAATGTGGTCGGTCCGGTCCAGTCTCGGTCAGTCCGTCGGTCGGTCCGGTCCGTTCGGGTGGTTTGCTCAGGCCTATATGTGATTACTTAAGTGGTACGGACTTCGGAGTATTTGTTTTAATGTTTTTAACACTAAGTGTAATATTGAGTATACGTGATTATGGTCATCAATGTCACATCAACGCTAACCTTTTTCATGACCAAGTTAGTTTAATAATCCAATCTCAATCATCATAAAAAACCATAACACACTTAAACAAAAATATTCTCAAAAGTTTTTTTAATAAAAGCACCCGCACACACAAACATATCACACGACTCGGTCGTTATATCAAACAAGTCCTCCCAAAAATCACTAGGCGACGCGTTCAAATGGATGGGGCCGTAATGGGGGAGACGCGTCCTCCTTGACGGGTGACTGAGCTTCACGACCATCCAATACGGATAGTCTAACGATATTATACAATCATCTATGCAATAAGATATGCAACCAACTAATTTTTTACTTTTTGTATAGCAACCAACCAATTTGATGAATGTATATTTTGCGAAACTAGTTGGAGCTTATTTTAAAAGCTACATTGGTGTGCAAAATGTGTATTATTTCATATTTTTCGTTTAAACAATAGATCAAGTTGATCAAGTTTGCAACTTTTTAATTTAGCGAAGTTAAATGGCTTAACGCTAAAAAGGTTCGCAAGAACGCCCCATTAAATTTTGACCGGTGACTTGATAAGTTTCAAACAGGAATTTAGTAGTCCTTAAAAAAAAGTTTCACATAACTTCTCTAAACATGAGCTTAGTAATCGTTTAACACAACATATATATGGACAGGTGTTTCGATAAACCGAAATAATTAAAAAAAAAAAATTAATCAATCAAATACAACTATACTCATAAGAGTATGTTTTTCACATCGGACAAGTGTAATAGAGAGTAAATGAACCCGTGTGGTCATGCCTTGTTCATGCGTGCACATCACCATACCACCACTACAACACAAGGTGGGTAGTTTTGGGCATGATTTAGTCATCCTAACCACTAAATGGAAAACAAGGAAAGTTATTATTTTGTGTGTGTGAGTGTGCTATAAGATATATTTGTTTTTAAGTTGGGTATCTTTGTGTGGTGGGTTCGGTAGTCACTAATACGCGGGTTTAGTTATTAGTTTGATGACCGAGCAATTGCCAACATGCCAATTATGTGACACCGACCATACCAACAATCACATCCTTTATTACATTTAGTCTCACTAACACTTTATACCAATGCGCATACTTCATATGTGTTCCTACGAATAGTTATTATACTAGAGTAGGGATCAAACGAAAAGAAAAATTAAAATGAGAATAAACTACAATCACATATTTCAGATGCGCCTACAAAAAGGGATGTATCTTCTCTTAAAATTCTCTCAAATTTCTGACTAGAAGTTCTTTCTATTCTTTTCATTTTAGTTTTTCTTGTTACGATCTATACTTTGATAAGATCAACGGCCAAACATACATACACTTAAAACACTTCTTTTTCGTATAAACTCACTTTATCTCTTTGGTTTTATGTCTTTATATAGAGAGAAACATAAAAAAATGACACAATTTCTTTCTTTCGAAAGCAAAATTAAACGACTCATTTAATACAACATATTGACGTTATGCAATTTCTGTTTTTGTTCTTAAACGTCAATATGATCNGTTTCACTTAGCGAAACTATTCCAATCATGTTAATTTTGTAAATTTTAGTGCAATAATATATACGTTTTCAAGTATCAGCTTTAAATTGTAACTTATGATCAGCATCTTAACGTTATTTTTTGTAAGATGCGAATTTTCTTCCCAATATCAATAGTAAATTGCAACTTATGATCAGCATCTTAACGTTGAAAAGTCAAGCCTAACACAAATCCACATACATGTTGGCATAAATAAAAATTAAAAACCATCCCATTTCTCAAAACCTGGTTTTATGGTACGAGTGTACGTGTGCGGATCCACACGTAGAGTGTGTAAAATAATGTTTAGTAGTTGTGATCGAGTGGCAATTATATATAAATAAAGAAAAGAAAAGATGAAGAGGCCAACAATGTCTTTAGGCTTTTCCAACTTTTACTGGATTCCTGCTTTGTTTTTTTCTTTTTAACTTTTTTCACTTCTTCTGGCCGTCTGTTTGTTTAATTTTCAAAAGTTGGTAATATTTCATTTGACATATTTCTTAAAATAGAACCTTAAATTGGTGAATTAATATAGAACAGAGGTTTTTAATTAAGCGTAATCAAGTACTCCATAAAATGTTTAATGACAAGTTTCTTATGCATCCTTTATGCAATGTAATGATGTAATTACAAGTACAGGATATGTGGAGCAGGCTGCCTCCCATGAATGTCTAATGCAAAGGTCCACTTCAGTGCATTAGTTAGACAAGTACCCTCCCTTAATTCCTTTAATTTGCCTTTTTTGTTTTTCATTTCGGTTTCTTTATGCCTATTTTGTTACAAGAAAAGTATAAAACTCGTGTACAGCGAATAGAACACTTACGTTTGTATATCTATAACATTAATGAAAACCGTATTTATCAACGACGGCGTTTGTGTGTGCTTAGTGTTTATCTATATATGATTCACACTAGTAAGAAGGAGGCTGGGAGCTTTTTCTTGGAGCAAACCCTTTCCAAACTCAAAGAAATTCCTAAGTTCACTGGTGAAAGTGTTGTTAAGAATTAAGATGACTTGCACATTAGTAGTAAACTCAGTAAATATTACTCATATATAATACAAAAAGAGAGTAGTCTTTTAAGGTGATGAGTGAATTTGGAAAGTGTGAAATTAAGTACACCAACTTGTGTGTTCTCTCAAAGCATGGTAGTCCCAAGCAAATGATATTGCCTTTAAAAAGATGGGACAAATTTCACTTTCATCTTTGTTATAGCAAACGATATATCTACACATTTAAATCAAGACTCTTGAACCCCACACAATATGTATGGTTTAGTGTAGTTTTCATCATAGTGTCTTTGTAAGTGGAGCTTAGAGGTAAAAGTTTGTTTCGGAAATGAAGGATCAAAAAACATATATACGCTTGCGATAATAAATATAATAAATGTTACAGTAGAATCACAAATTTTAATTTAATTTATCTTAATATTATAAACTCGTGTACGCGCTAGGTAACTGACTAGTATGAATGCATAACATGACAACTTTATTAACTTGTTATAAGTCTGGTGAGTCACAAGATCGCTGCAAAATAAGGAAAGATCAAAGGATATATATGGATGGAATATGTTACTATTAGTAATAGTCACATTAATAGGGCCTTAATTGTTTTTGGGCTTCTTCAAGAATAAACACGTTCTTTTTCTGGGCTAAGCTATACATACACCTCTATACCCCCCCTCCCCCCCTTGGAGTATAACTCATCTCTGCTTCTATTAGCGTTTCAATGTCAGACGTGGTTGCGTTTGACATTTGTCGAGGATATACTCATAAGATTGGGCGTGAAAGATCTAACCCGATTCAAGAGCGTTTGTAAGTTATGGTTATTCTTTGATATCAAGTTCTCGTTTTGTTAAATCTCATATGAACTATGCTTACAACAAGGATAATAGTAATAATGAAATTGGACATAGAAGGATACTTATGCCTAGCATCCCCGGTCGGTCGACCCCACGCATGTGGGGGTGCCACAATACATGGCAGATTGTCGGTTCTTCCAATGGTCTTGTATGCATCTCTCCCGCAGACGTTCAAGTATTAGTAACCAACCCTTCCACTAGAGAGGTTAGAAATTTGGCAAAGCCCCCCATATTCCTTACATGCTTAGAGTCTACTTATCTTGGGGTTTTGGCTATGATTCATCCATTGATGATTTTTTTAGAACGGATCCATTGATGATTATAAGGTTGTTGTCGGGTCTGTAATAGTGTTATGTTAGATGGGAAACAAACTTGTTTTCAACTGTTAATACTTAAATCAAATATTTGGAAACATATTGGGCAAGTGCAATACAAGTGTATTAGTCCTTACCCAAGGCTTTTGGTCTAGTGGTATGTGAGTTACCAACCAACCAAGAGGTTGTGGGTTCAAGCCTCGCTGGAGGCATTTGTTAAATATATTGCGAGATAGGTGGTATAGGTGTGAAAAAAACCGTTCTAAATAAGTAAATAAATAAATGTATTAGTCCTTTTGGTACCTTCTACAATGGGGCACTTTATTGGATTATGGATGATACTATTAAATGGAAGCATCAAGCATGTAATTATGTCGTTTGATTTATCTCTAGAGGAATTTAAAGAAATTACCCAACCAGATGACATCAGATACGATGTACATGGTTATCCTGACTTTAATAATCTACTAGGGGTTTACATGGAATGTCTATGCCTATTTCATAGCCATCATCACCATTTATCCAGCGACACATGGACATGGGTAATGAGAAACTACAATGTTAAGCACTCCTCTTGGGATCTCTTATTTAGCCCTTTGTACAATGATAGGAAATATAGTGAACAAGATCGTAAGTTACATCAGCGCATCTATGCTTATATATATACTCCCACAATGCACGATGTCGCACACATGTACACTCAAACATGACATTCAAAGAATTGAAGGACTTTCTTCTGTGATGATGATGAGATATGTTTTCCGAACCCAACGAACTGTATCCGCGCTCATATATTTGAACAGAGCCTTGTATGAGTGTATCTCCACATGTTAACGGGAGACTCAAGCAAGTGATCACTAATAACGGTGTTAAATATGGTTTTAATAATTATCTTTATACCAAGAGGTCATTTCCTTTTTGAAATAGCATGCTTAGTAGGAAGAGAATGAGACAATGCAAAGAATAACAAGTGGAATGGACACAAGGCCTTTGGTATAGTGGTATGTGAGTGGTCCATCAACCAACACGTTGTCGACATTTGTGTGATATTATGTGTGAGATATGTGTAATAAATTGCGAGTTCAATAGTAAGGTTGGTGCTATCTTTATGACGTAGTTCTAGTCAATGACTCGATATGTATGATACTTGTTCTTTAAGTCATATCTACAAAAATTGCTTTCATATTGACCTCATTACTAATGTGACCTATTTATACATGTATCGTACACACATGTTCTTTAGTAATAGATGAGTTCTTAACGCATACGTTATCTATAGATTTTAGAAGGGGAAATTCTTTTAAAACGTATCATACTTGTCCAAAAAATCACTTTTGAGTATCGACCTTTTTTTTTTTCTTATTGGGTTACTAAACTTTCATTTCTTGGCCTCTTTAACGCATTTTGGGACGTTTTTGCCCCTCAAATTTTTGGAAATCCAGGGGCAAAAATGTCATAAAAATGTCCCAAAGTGCGTAAAAGAGGCCAAAAAATGAAAGTTTAGTAACCCAATAAGGAAAAAAAAAGGTCGATACTCAAAAGTGATTTTTTGGACAAGTATGGTACGTTTTGAAAGAATTTTCCCATTTTAGAATTGGTCCTAGCTGAGCCAGTTCTTTCCCTGTTCCTTGATACATTTTTCTGAACCTATTTAAAGACAATTTAGTGGCAACTTCAGAATTTTAAGTGATATAATATGAAATGACTATCCAAAATAATGAAAATGAACATGCTAATGAATCAAACTTGACATACAATGTGGTAACTGTAAACTGATGAAAATCGGCCAATGGGGAGTCAAACTTTCTTTCAGTTTGCTCATAACATCAGGCACTATAGAATAATAATATGGTTTACGTGATTAATCAAGATGGTTTCTATATATCAAAATTGTTTGTTAATCAAGTTAATCTAGAAATCTCAATTATTGATTTAATTTTTTTCAACTAAAATAAAACCAACATTTGATGTACTCATCATTATCTGATAGGCCTAAGTTATTACATAGCAAGTTTGCAACCGAACTTTTAAGATAAAACACAAAGATATTAAATACCGAACTTACTGTTGTGTGCAAATAAAAAATGAATGCGGAAATTATCTTTCAAATAAGAATGTGAGAAAGGTGCACATTGATAGGATAATTAAAGAGAAATCGAGCCAATGGCGATATTAGATACATACTAATTAAACTAAGTTTTTTATGCTTTTTGAACTCAGTAGAATATAATACAGGCTTAGAGCTGCGCATGATTTATATTCATGGGTGAGGATCAAAATTTTCAACATCAGTTTATATTTTGATCATATAACGAATTAAAAAAAAAAAAAAAAAAAATCGCCAGTATTTACCATACATATATATAACTTTATTAAATGATCAATGTAATGTCATAATGATGAAAACAAATAACCAGCAACTAGTAACTACTAATGTCAATGACATGTTTTAAAGGGAATACTAAAGTGATTATGGATAATGATTTTGTAGGAACAATGGTCAATGGATGTCTTGTTACATATAGTACCCATAAGTCTTTATGAATCAGCTGTGGATCATCCAGAAAAAGTTTGTAGTTTTTATTTTATTTTTCAAGATTAAGTGACATCAATCGCAACAAAATCACACCTTAATTCATCTCGTTACAAGACTTATTAGACATATCCAACTATAGGTTTTCGATTAATATCATAGCAGCTACCTCTACTAAGAACTTGAAACATCCGCCAAGTTATGATCATGTTTGTCTAATTTGTGCTGAAACGTCTTAGCACAAATAAGAAAATATCCAAAATTCACTGCTCCTATTGCTGCTAACACCCAGTAAACTATATCCAATCTACCATTGTTTATGTCATCCATCAACCACCCTGTATTATTCCTAATCAAACTCGTGATCGCTGTGCTGAGATAAAATCCAGATGCAATCAACAATGAAATCATAGCTGTGGATGTGTTACGTAGTGATGTTGGGAATTCTTGATAGTAAAGCGAAACTTGTGCTGGAAAATGTAATGCTTCGCTAATTCCTAAAATTGTTAAAGGTCCCACAAGCCACAAGGCTGAAAATGGAACAATTGTGGTTGCACCCGTCCTTGAGCCGATTAGATGATGAACTCTAGCAACATGTAGCCTTTGGATCTCAAGAAAGGCGGATGACACCATTGCCACTACATTTAGTACATGACCGACTCCTATTTGCTGTAGGGGTGTTAGAGATCGGCCAGTTAGATGTCGCCACATTGGAAAGATCAAACGATCTAGGATGGAAAGCGAAATGCTTGTGGCTAAAGTATTGAAAAATAAGTAAGATGCAGCAGGGATCTTGAAGTGGGTCCTAAAAAGGTGTCTATCCATAGTTAGAGCTTGGAGAATGGTGAAGTTGCTAAGCATGCCGATAAGTGCACTCAAGAGAATGCCTGTAGACCATAGTGGCATTATTCTGATTAGCGTTTTCAAATCTTCCACTTCTTGTACACTACTTAAGCTCCATGATTTTAATTTTTGAACATCGGCTTCAATCTTTAACGCCCCGTGATTTAAGAACCTAAATGATGATCATGTGCATGCATCATGCATGTACCCTTTTTTGGTTAGAAATGTTTAGGTGAAAAAGACGTCAACTTAAGTTGCAAATTAGTTTTAGTCATATATACCTGAAACTATCTGATGGAATTGTAGTAGACGCGCCATTTATGTCATAGTTATACTCACGGTTTCTTGAGGAAACCCTCCTCTTCTTCACTGCCGCAATGATGACTCGAGCAATGCTAGTAAAAGGACTACCTTTAGGTTTAATGCGTTGGTAAAAGTTCTTGCCCGACAAGAATAGGATCAGACCAACTAAGTTACTAGCAACACAAATCCCAAACCCGACCGTCCAACTCACGTTATCTTCAATGTAGATTGTGGCAGTCAAGCTTATAGCGGTTGCAACATAAAAGGCACAAAAGTACCAATTGAAGTAAATTGCACTATCATTAGAATCATCAAACTGATCAGCTCCCATTGTAGCCATGGTGAAACGCGTACCTCCAATCCCAATGGAAGCTAATCCAATGGCCATGTATAAGACTCCATACTGAAACTTTGATGGAGACTTGCATGCTGTTGACATGTTCATACATGGTGGAGGTCTTAGAGAATGAAGTGAAGAGGTTAACATCATTAGTGTCACACCCTGTAATAGTCGCCAAAAATTAAGTCATTCGTTAGAAGATAATACGAAAGTTGCAAAATAGACCAACATCTATCTGGTAATATATAAAAATCAATATGTAATGAAACATGTTACCATGAGGGAAACAATAGTGAAAAACACAATGATGGGGAAGGAGCCATAAAAGGAGTCGGAGACAATGGCTCCAGCAATCGGAAAGAGACTTAAGCATCCAAGGACCACACTGTTGACCTGAGTGGCATCAATACTCTTAACATTGTACTTGGTGATGAGATACACAATCAGATTTCCTAACCACCCTCCTGATGACACTGAGAGACTAAATATACTTCCTGCATTATAACATTTTAGTAGTTAACAACTGTACAATATCACTTGTTTGTGCGATATCTATTATATATTTTTTCGAAAGATAATAATATATGCTTTAGAATACTACAACAGTTGGAGAGAAACAGAGAAAAAACCAATGATGAAGGGGAATGTAGTCCATCCTCCTCGGTTGGAATGTTTATTGAAGGCAGTTGTTATGTCCGGTTTCATTCTCTAATCTCTATAGATGTCTGAATGAGAAATTGAGATCGGTCCGAAGTAGCCATTTATACATGAAGAATTTTGGCAACAACCAATAAAACGACAAGAGAAGTTTTAAACATGTGACATACGGATTGTTAATAATGGTAGGGTATATGATACCCCTGTATATTCCCACTACACAAAGTGTCCTCAATTCTTTTGAAGTCACATTGCTGGTAAGTAACTCTAACGCTCTGTTCTCAAGTTTTTCTTTTAAAGTAATGGAAGGGGATGGGAAGGGAAATAAAAAAAAGGGGCGTTCTTGAGTTTTTTTAAGATGGAAAGGTAGGGGACGGGAAGGTGGGAGGGAGGGAAGGGATGGGCTTTTGTGTGTATTTGCAATCCGCCCATATTTGGGATGATCAGGAGGGAACGGGTTTTCTCAGAACATGGGCTTTTGTTAAATGCCTATTATACCCTCATTTGTTCATGCACGTCCATATTTGACCTAGTTACAGCAGCACAAACAAAGCAGTTTTTTCTCATATTCGATCTTATCACAGAAAATCACAGCTGATCAATTGTAAGTCTACCTATTTACAGTTATTATCTTCATGAATTATTTGTGTTATGGTGTAGTATATATAGTGATCGTGGTGTTTATTGTTGTTTTCCCCTGTTTATGCTTTACAATAAACAATACACAAACACGATATATGTTACATGTGGAAGCTTGTATGTTTTGGATCAGCAAACCACGCATGGGTAATTATCCAATAAAATGCATATGCAGATAGGATTCAAATTCATTCATGGGATTTGTATTTTTTTATATTGCAACTNATGTGTCTTTTGTAAATGTATATATGTATGATGTATCATATGTAAGAATGTATGTATTTGTATGTTTGTTAAATTAAAATGCTTATATGAGATACATTATATGTGTATGCGTAAACACGTTTGTATTCACATGTAATGGATTATAAATCGATAGACCATTATCTTAAATCTAGCAACTAGTTAGCATGATTCAAACGAGTGTAAAAATTAGTTTGTAACTAAAATCAGAAGAAAGGTTTCTACAAGAATATTACCAACAACAATCTTCGTGTTTCATCATTAAATTTATTGGAGATGATAATGTTGTTTATGTTCCATGGTCTAGGATCCATGGACCAATTATATTTAGCAACCTTACAATAAGTCTATGCATATGTATATATCATATATGTATCTTTGTATGTAGATATTGGTCGCACTAAAGTATTCTATATGTGTGTGTTCATACATATTTGAATTTCATATGTACATATCCTATGTGTTTATATATATTTGAGTTTCATATGTATGTGTCACATGTGTTCACACAAATTTGAATTTTATTTTGGTCAAAATGTACAAACTGCCATACACGCCGTACAAACCCGCAATGCATAGGGCCCCATGAAACCCCCCTATGGGAGGGTCCGTATAAACTCCCCCCTTGAAAATTATCAAACTCAACTTGAGCTAAACAAGCTCGAGTAGTTCGTTAGAAGCTCGACTCGTTAACACCCCTCATTTTAAGATTGGATGAAACCAAGGCATTTATAGAGAAAAAGAGCATGTTTCTTTTTCTGTCTACAAAATTAAAAGAATAACATGCTTTTTGTTCTCACAGATAAGACACTACTAAACAAAATGCATTAGCAACAATTATTTTAATAACAATAGAGAAATCATTGCTAAATTGTGCATTTAGCATCTAATTTTAGCAACGAAATTGTTAACAAAGTTGCAATTTTTTTAGCAACAAAAAAATTAGTTGCTATTTCTATAAATGACAATAAATATTTGTTGCTAATTTAGTAAGGACTAAAGCAATTTCGTTGCATTCTCAAATTAGCACCGGTCGAATTAGCATCAATTTGTGTTAGTTGCTAATTCGACCGGTGCTAATTTTAGATTGCAACGAAATTTACTTAATCGTTGCTAAATTAGCAACAAATATTTATGCTCATTTGTAAAAATACCAATTAACTTTTTTGTTGCTAAAAAAATAGCAACTTTGTTAACAATTTTGTTGCTAAAATTGGATGCTAAATGCACAATGTAGCAACGATTTGTCTATGGTTGTTAAAATAATTGTTGCTAATGATATTTTTTCTAGTAGTGAGATGACAGTATAATCGCATTAGTATACTTGCTTTTGACTTATGAATCGATCCAAAAATGAAAGGGAAATAGTGGAAATTAAGAATAGTTCACCCCATCTTCTTTACCTTTTTAGAGCAATTATTGTGATATTGCTCTTGGATTTTCCGTGTGTGCAGTGTATCTACTATATATGTGAACAATTTTCTCAAAATATGAAAATAGCTTACATTAAACAGTTAAGAAATTGCATGATTGGTGAAAATACTAAGATTCAAGCATTTTACAATAAAACTGATACATTGCCCAAAGTGTCATCAAGAACTTGAAATATTGTCCAAATTCTCATCTTGTTTGTCTAATTTATGCTGAAACATCTTAGCACTTCATACGTAAGAATGTATGTATTTGTATGTTTGTTAAAATGCTTATATGAGATACATTATATGTGTATACGTAAACACGTTTGTATGCACATGTAATGGATTATAAATCGATAGACCATTATCATAAATCTAGCAACTAGTTAGCATGATTCAAACGAGTGTAAAAATTAGTTTGTAACTAAAATCAGAAGAAATAATGTTTCTACAAGAATATTACCAACAACAATCTTCGTGTTTCATCATTAAATTTATTGGAGATGATAATGTTGTTTATGTTCCATCGTCTAGGATCCATGGACCAATTATGTTTAGCAACCTTACAATAAGTCTATGCATATGTATATATCATATATGTATCTTTGTATGTAGATGTTGGTCGCACTAAAGTATTCTATATGTGTGTGTTCATACATATTTGAATTTCATATGTACATATCCTATGTGTTTATATATATTTGAGTTTCATATGTATGTGTCACACGTGTTCACACAAATTTGAATTTTATTTTATGTGTCTTTTGTGTGTATAAGTGTGAAAATCATAAAAAATAATCATTTATGTATAATATACATACATATGTTTAGGGGTGTTATTCGGGTCGACCCGGTCGGGTTTGGGTCAATTCGAGTCAAGACTCAATAAAAACGTACCCGAACCTGACCTTGTTTAGAACTCGGGTTACTCGGGTTCGGGTCAATTCGGGTTCAGGTCAACCCGAGTATTTTTACATTGTCAAAGTGTTAGTTGAGCCGGGTTAGTCGGGTTCGGGTCAATTCGGGTTGAGTCTAATAAAAAAATACCCGAACCCGACCTTGTTTAGAACTCGGGTCACCCGATTGACCCGAATATAATTTTTGACCCAATTGACCCGACCTGAAAAGCCATATTCGGGTTCGGGTCGTGTCGGCTTTTATAGCACCCCTACATATGTTGTGTTTAAAGTCACAAAACCCTCAAGATGACTCCCAACATCACGTGAGTTATTCGTCAATATACGAGCGAGAGTTTGGAAATCGTTTAATGATTCATAATTATTATATAGTGGTATTTATGATTGGATTTCATTAATTTGTCTATTTGATAAAAGAGTTATTAAACATTTGGTTATCTATTTATGATACACTTAACTAGCATAAAACTAATGTTAACAAATCATATATACAGTTAATATGTATGAGTAACAATTTATGGCTTGTTCGGCTCGAATAACTAAACGAGATTTCGAACGAGCCGAGCTAAATTCTAATTTTAAAAGCTTGGCTTGTGGAATTATATGAGCTCTACATTTTGTTTGAGATCGACTCGAGATTTTGGGGTTATGTTAATAAGACCCCCTATGATGTAACAATAGGGGGTTTTGGTCAAAATGTACAAACCATGATACACACCGTACAAACCCGCAATGCACAGGGCTCCACGAACCCCCCCCCCCTATGGGAGGGTTCGTATAAACTCCTCCCTTGAAAATTATCAAATTCAACTTGAGCTAAACGAGCTCGAGTAATTCGTTAAAAGCTCGACTCGTTAACACCCCTCATTTTAAGATTGGATGAAACCAAGGCATTTATAGAGAAAAAGAGCATGTTTCTTTTTCTGTCTACAAAATTAAAAGAATAACATGCTTTTTGTTCTCACAAATAAGATGACAGTATAATCGCATTAGTATACTTGCTTTTGACTAATGAATCGATCCAAAAATGAAAGGGAAATAGTGGAAATTAAGAATAGTTCACCGCATCTTCTTTACCTTTTTAGAGCAATTATTGTGATATTGCTCTTGGATTTTCCGTGTGTGCAGTGTATCTACTATATATGTGAACAATTTTCTCAAAATATGAAAATATCTTACATTAAACAGTTAAGAAATTGCATGATTGGTGAAAATACTAAGATTCAAGCATTTTACAATAAAACTGATACATTGCCCAAAGTGTCATCAAGAACTTGAAATATTGTCCAAATTCTCATCTTGTTTGTCTAATTTATGCTGAAACATCTTAGCATAAATGAGAAAATACCCAAAATTCACTACCCCAATTGCTGCTAACAACCAATAAAATATATCTAATCTACCATCATTCAAGTCATCCATCAACCACGCAGTACTTTTCCTAATCAAACTCGTAATCCCTGTACTCAAATAATATCCAACTGCAACCAACAACGCGCGACGTCATAGCAGTCGATGTACTACACAAAGATGTTGGGAATTCTTGATAGTATAACAAAATCTGGCCTGGAAAGAAAAAGGCCTCGCTTACTCCTATAATTGTTAAAGGTACCATAAGCCATAATGCTGAGAATGTCACGATTGTGGTTGTAACCATGCTTAAGCCAACCAGATGGTGGTCTCTAGCCACATGTATCCTTTGGGCCTCAACGAGGGCAGATGAAACCAAGCCTACAATTGTGAGTACATGCCCAACTCCTATACGTTGTATGGCTGTCAGAGGTGATCCGGCTACTTTTTGCCACATGGGAAATATGAAGCGATCCAGTATAACAATTGAAATGCTTGTAGCTAGAGTGTTGAAAAATAAGAAAGTGGCTGCAGGGATTTGAAAGGTGGAACCACCAAGGTGTCTATCCATGGATAGAGCTTGGAGGATGGTGAAGTTGCTAAACATACCAACAAGCCCATTTAACATAACGCTAGAGGAACATAGAGGCATTATTCTGATTAGCGTTTTCAAGTCTTCCACTTCTTGTACACTGCTTAGGCTCCATGATTTTGAGATTGGGCCATCAGATTCAGTCTTTATAGCCCCTCGATTTAAGAACCTACATGAAGATGACATATAAAATTTTAAATAGAAGATTGTGATCAGCCTCAGAATTTAACTCATAATTTTGCATGGACTTTCGTTATATTTGCTAAACCCTTGTTTATTCATGCTACTTATTATGAGTTAAATTAAGAAAGTTTGTGGCAGTATATATACCTAAAACTATCTGATGGGCTTGTGGTAGATTTTATGTCTATATCATAATTATACTCTTGGTTTCTTAAAGAAAATTTTCTCTTCCTCGCAGCTGCAACTATAACTCGAGCAATGCTAGTAAAAGGGCTCCCAGTAGGTTGCATTCGTCGGTAGAATTTCTTTCCGGACAAGAATAGTATCACACCAACTAAATTACTAGCAGCGCCAATCCCAAACCCTACAGTCCAACTCACATTATCTTGAACATACACTATGCCTGTCGCACTTATCGCACTAGCAACATATTGGGCACAATAGTACCAATTGAAATAGATTGCAATACTATTAGAATCCTTAAACTGATCACCTCCCATTGTAGCAATGGTGAAACGAGTGCCTCCAAACCCAATGCATGTTAACCCTAATATCATGTATAAAATTCCGTATTGAAGCTTTGATGGAGACTGGCATGGGAGAGACATGTTGGTACATGGTGAAGGTCTCCAGGAAGCCTACCATCATCATGGTAGGGTATGTATTGTCAAATTAATCCCACAATACCATGCATAGTTAGCTTACTTGATATAATAAGTAAGAAGATGAGATTGGTAGGGTCTCAGCTGGGATTTCAGATAGGAATCCTTATATCTGCTCTTTGTTAAGTTCAGGGCCTCTGTAATATGAGGTCATACTCCATTTTGAGAATACTCGACAGCAGTTGCTAATTGCTATCCTTCGATATATTTTACAACTTTATATATTTATCCAAGAGCAAATTGTAAAAACTGTTTCTGTGGTTTGTTCAAATTGCAAGCGTGGTCTTTAAAACTTTAAAAACTTTTAAAATGTAAGTGCAATCCTTGTAGAAAACTTTTAGTAATTTGGATAACGCGTATAGCCAAATTGAAATGAATACTATACCACTGTCTTCTTCCCTTCTAAACTTCACTTGAATAAAGGGTACGAAAACATAATGTACAATCGCATTACTCCAAATTTTTGTGAGTCGACCATAATGAAAACTGACAGAGCGGTGGGTATAATAGTTTATTCCATTTCATTTTTTAATGGTCATAATGATCCGTGGAATTTGAACATTTCATATTTACAAGATTTTGTGGAACATTCACATTTTATAATGTTGTTATGTTGATCGTTAACACTCAAAGTCGAACAAACCCTATCCATTAGTCTAAATAAAGACATGTAGTCCACAAAAGACGTCTAATTATCTCACATCAATATAACATTATACATGGTTTGGTGGTTTTGTTAAATGATAGAAAACCCCGTAAGGTATTAACTTTATTGATAAGGTATTTATAATGTAATATACCTAGAAATCTTAATGGACTCGAAGCTCACATAAAAGGATTGGGCCTCATATTTATCTCAAATAATCCCTCGCAATCCGAGCGACGAAATCGTGAAAGCTCGGATTGGATTAAAAAGCTAAAAACATTAAAGTCATAATAAATTATTGATGAAGACATCCAACAGCAAGCAAAGACTGATCTTCAAACAACAAATAATTAAACATGCAAAAAAAAGCAAAAGCAGTAAACCGAACATAATTAGTTGTTGAAGAAATCCGCTCACATGCGGAGACAAATCTTAAAACTTGAAAGTCACTAACTGATAACAACATCATTGACGTGATCCTTTGTAATCATCTACAATACTGGATAAACCAATGTATTATTATTGACCAATGTATCATTTTGCATCTACCATACTGCAGGATAAACCAATGTATTATTATTATTATTATTATTATTATTATTATTATTATTATTATTATTATTAGTATTATTATTATTATTATTATTATTAGTATTATTATTATTATTATTATTATTATTAGTATTATTATTATTATTATTATTATTATTAGTATTATTATTATTAGTATTATTAGTATTATTAGTATTATTATTATTATTATTATTATTATTATTATTATTATTATTATTATTAGTATTATTATTATTATTATTATTATTATTATTATTATTATTATTCACTAGCAACATATTGGGCACAATAGTACCAATTGAAATAGATTGCAATACTATTAGAATCCTTAAACTGATCACCTCCCATTGTAGCAATGGTGAAACGAGTGCCTCCAAACCCAATGCATGTTAACCCTAATATCATGTATAAAATTCCGTATTGAAGCTTTGATGGAGACTGGCATGGGAGAGACATGTTGGTACATGGTGAAGGTCTCAGGGAAGGTAAAGAAGCTGTTAAGGTCATAAGTGTCATGCCCTGAAATGATCATTAAATTTTAAGCAATTGAATTAATTAAGACCAACGTATAATAAATAAACTTGCAATATGCCACCTGACCAAATCAAATTATAATCAAAATAAGCTACCATGAGTGAAACAATAGAGAAAACCGCGATGACAATGAAGGAACCGTAAAAGGAGTCTGCGAGAATAGCTCCAGCAATCGGAATGAGAAAGGAGCAGCCAAGGACGACGTTGTTGATTTGAGTGGCATCAATGCTCTTAACATTATACTTGGTGATAAGGTACACAATGAGGTTTCCTACCAACCCTCCTGATGCCAATGTTATAGCAAACATACATCCTACATCACAAGATACGATTGTTGTATACACTTTTGGAAGCACATCCGACCCATTACTCAAAACATGTCAAGAAGTATGAACATGCATCAAAACATATGTAGTTGTAACATGAATGCAAAGTTTTTATGAATTAGAATAAACCTAATAGGAATGGGAAAGTAGTCCATCCTCCTCTATTAGTATGTTCACTTAAGACAATGTTGGTGCCTTCAACTGTCTTACATTGGCTGCTGTTTTCTCCCTCAACATCTTTCTTTGACTGATTGATCTCCATTTTTTGTTGTTGTTTTAGAGTTTAATGAGAAATTAAGAATGGGATTAGCCAGGTATATATAAGGGCAAATCACTTAAAAATGTAGTTAACTTAACACTTTTTATGGTTGTGTGTAGCTATCTTTATTTTTTCTTATCGTATGTATTGAACTTTCAAATTTCGATAATTGTGTGTATTTTGTGACCATTTTACCCTTGCTTTTTTCAAATTTCGAAGGGTAAAATAGTCATTTTACATGGCAGAATAGTCACAAAATACACACAATGATCGAAATTTAAAAGTTCAGTACACACAATAAAAGAAAAAAAAGATGGCTACACACAACCATAAAAAGTGTCAAGTTAACTACATTTTTAAGTGATTTGCCCTATATATAAAGACTAATGGGGACAAACTAAGTATAAATTAATGATGCAACAAAAGTAGCAATCAGTGAATGTGAAAATGGAATCCTACAAGCCTACCATCATCATGGTAGGGTATGTATTGTCAAATTAATCCCACAATACCATGCATAGTTAGCTTACTTGATATAATAAGTAAGAAGATGAGATTGGTAGGGTCTCAGCTGGGATTTCAGATAGGAATCCTTATATCTGCTCTTTGTTAAGTTCAGGGCCTCTGTAATATGAGGTCATACTCCATTTTGAGAATACTCGACAGCAGTTGCTATCCTTCGATATATTTTATAACTTTATATATTTATCCAAGAGCAAATTGTAAAAACTGTTTCTGTGGTTTGTTCAAATTGCACGCGTGGTCTTTAAAACTTTAAAAACTTTTAAAATGTAAGTGCAATCCTTGTAGAAAACTTTTAGTAATTTGGATAACGCGTATAGCCAAATTGAAATGAATACTATACCACTGTCTTCTTCCCTTCTAAACTTCACTTGAATAAAGGGTACGAAAACATAATGTACAATCGCATTACTCCAAATTTTTGTGAGTCGACCATAATGAAAACTGACAGAGCGGTGGGTATAATAGTTTATTCCATTTCATTTTTTAATGGTCATAATAGTAGGTTTTCTTTGGAATTTGAATATTTCATATTTACAAGATTTTGTGTAACATTCACATTTTATAATGTTGATCGTTAACACTCAAAGTTGAACAAACCCTATCCATTAGTCTAAATAAAGACATGAAGTCAACAAAAGACGTCTAATTATCTCACATCAATATAACATTATACATGGTTTGATGGTTTTGTTAAATGATAGAAAACTCCTTAAGGTATTACCTTTATTGATAAGGTATTTATAATGTAATATACCTAGAAATCTTAATGGACCCGAAGCTCACATAAAGGGATTGGGCCTCATATTTATCTCAAATAATCCCTCGCAATCCGAGCGGCGAAATCGTGAAAGCTCGGATTGGATTAAAAAGCTAAAAACCTTAAAGTCATAATAAATTATTGATGAAGACATCCAACAACAAGTAGAGACTAATCTTCAAACAGCAAATAATTAAAATGCAAAAAAAAGCAAAAGCAGTTAACCGAACATAATTAGTTATTGAAGAAATCCGCCCACATGCGGAGACAAATCTTAAAACTTGAAAGTCACTAACTGATAACAATATCTTTGACGTAATCCTTTGTAATCATCTACAGTACTGGATAAACCAATGCATCATTTTTCGTCTATCATACTGGATAAACCAATGTATTATTATTGACCAATGTATTCTTTTGCATCTACCATACTGGATAAACCAATGTATTATTATTATTATTATTATTATTATTATTATTATTAAATAAAGATATGATATATATTTGAGCTATGAGCACTTTTGTTTTCCTTGTCTTGAAAAGTGAATATTTTCATGCCATAGGATTATATGCTCAAATTTCTGCCATAAGCATCTTACACATCATTGGTTCTGCCATTGAACGATGCCAATATTGTACGTGTTCTTAAGGTATAAACAGATTTTCTATAGTTACTTAGTTTAGAAAATCACATTAATATTGGTAAGATGCAATTTATTGGTCCTGCGCCTGCCACACAGTAATTAACAAAATGATTGGAAGATTTGTAAACTGATTTTCCACTATCAATAATAATGTGACGATAGTTTGTACAAACACTTAAAACCTAAAAGCAAATAAGTTTTTGGTCTGTAGCATGGCAATATATCTATCTAGAATTCTAGATTATGTGTGTCCACCACCCAAAAGCAATAAGTTTTTGGCCTTTGCCCCACTGGCACAAGAACTCTCTTTCAAATGATAACTTGTTCATTACTCTCCGAATGTGGAAAAAAATAACATGCTACTAGTACTTTTTAAAAAACTTTTTATGGATTTGGGACATGTGATGGAACATAAAACAAAACTTTTATGGTATCAACCGCAAACTTCAAATCCAATGTATAATTGCAGTGTACCAAACTAACCATAACCATTGGCAGACTGGCAGTGAAAGAACAAATGCTATAAGGACTTCATAACACCGCTGCAGTTGCATCCATGTTTGTCTTAGTTGAAAGACGTTAGCATTTTGATTGACCACATAAAAAACTTTAACTTTGGAGGAGCATGTTATTTCTAACAAGAAGTGGATCTCGCTCACTTTCGAGTAAAGTCCTTTGTCTAAGTAGTGTCCAACTATATTTGAGTTTGGGGTGAAACCGAGTTTAGCTTTTGTCGAGTAACTCGAGCTCGCTCAAGTCAAGTTTTATCGAGCCCGAGGCCATAAATCAAGCTAGAAAATGTTAACCAGTCGATTTCAAGCTTATGATGGCTTGGCTCGAGTTATTATCTAGCTTTTCGAGCTTTAATGTGATACTCCGTATATGTTTTTCCTGATATATGTCATTTATAATTTAAAGGCTTTTGTAATACACTAAGTGTAAATACTTATTTATGAACATATCAAGCTTTTCGAACATCTGAATTAACTTTAGGTTTAGGTTTAGGTTTAGGTTTAAAAAACATTATTAGTAAATCGAGCTTTTCGAGTCAAGTTCAAGCCAAATTCAAATCTTATCGAGCCGAACTTGAGTTTCCCTCATTAATGCTCGTCGAGCTATCAAACCAAGCATAATATTCGAGTTGAGTTACACCATGCCAAAGTTGGGCTTCATTGCACCCATAATGTAATTGCTCATCAACAAAAATATTATGGGTACAATGTCCAAGTATTAGACGCCCAAAGACCGGGGCATCTGGAAGCCCACTGAAAGAACCGACGGTGGGCTCATAAGTCATAATTGCAACAACCCATGTTGTTGTAATTAATCCCTGTTAGAATATATAATAAGATTAGTGAAGCATCTCAATTGACCTGTTACGAACTCTATCAACGTGTCTTCAACATTTTGAGAATGTTAAGCACTGTCATTTTGTTGGAAGTATTTTTAAGATCATAGTATTTACAGTTTTTACTTAGAACAATTATTGTATTTGTATGTACTTATACGTTGTAAATTATAAGCATAGATAGAACTTGCAGGCCTGAATATGGGCCGCATAAATATACGTCTGGGCCAAAGGCCAACAGACACTTAGGGAACGTTTTAATAGGGTTAGTTTATTTAGTTATATGGCAGTTACAAGGAAGAGACGTGTTGTTTCTGTTGAAGCATCATAACGCTTCTTCCAACCATTGTACCTGTTCATTCGCTATATATAGCTTCTGTAATTTTTGTTATCAATACAATTCCAGAAGTTATTAGTACAAAAATTACTTTGTTACAACATATATTTGTGTTACTTATTCGCTGCATATCTCGTTATATATTCTGCAAACCCTACAAAACTTTCTGCCATTCTATTCGAACCAGAAACCATGGTGAATACAAACACTTTCTTGGAGGAATCATGGTCGAACCACAAACATGTGGGTGACCCTTTCAATACGTGGTATCAGAGCAACCTGGGGCGTCCTCTAAGAAACAAGATGCAGCAAACTTTCATACACCGTCAATTGAAAAGGGAGAACGAGAAGAAAATAGGCAAGTGCATACGGCAAATCACCCATGATTGCAAGGATATGTTGAAGAAAAAACTGGAGGAGATCGATGCATACAATTCAACTCTTACACAAAACAAATTTCTGTAAACACAATTACTAGATGACAAATTATTATTACAAGTTATAAAAAAGTTATTTAGTGATTATTTCAATTCAATTTCAATTCTGGTATATTGTGATTTGAACGTTAGACCAATAAAGATCCACATTTGGGCCAACAATTGGTATCAGAGCGGTTTGGATTAAACTAACCAACATCATCATATACCAAGGCTTTTTCTCATCCCTGTTTTGAATCGAAAAACATTTTTTTTCTCGGTAAATTTTTTTTGCAAAATCATTCGAACACACAAAATCAAAAGGAATCATTTTCAGTGTGTTTTCCATCAAGAGAATCCGTTTTGTCACCAAGGGATCAATCACAAAGTGATTAATCAACCAGCATCAAAAGGTTCCTCTTTTATACCGAAACACAACCAAACCCAGAACCATCATATTCATCAGGATTGGACTCGGTTACAAAACCGATATCTAATTTGATTCAAAAACAAGAAAAGCCAATACCAAATACCGTAAACACAAGCGTTTTATATGCAAGAAGAAGGGTCATATCTCTACTTCTTGTCCTATGAAACATGAAGAAGAGAACAAGGCAGAAAATTCGACTCCAAATCCTCAACAACTCGACATCAATGGTACTCAAAAAATACAAAAGCCAACCATCGAGTTGAAGTATCGTGAAGTCATCCATTTTCCAACAAATTCCATCTTGAAAGGGACGGATCAAGGACATTGGGACGACATATGGTACATTAGCAACCAAATTGATAAGCACTTATGCTCTAATCTTAATTCTTTTCGTAATATTAAAGAAGATTTTGTTGTTTCAAAGTTAAAAGATCAAATGAAATTTTTATTTACATATGGAATTGGTGAAGTTATCATTAAAGATGATGGTCGTGGATTGTTAATTCCAGGTGTCTTATATGCTCCCGAAGTAACTCTTAACATACTTTCCACCGACCTACTTGAAAAACAAGGTTTTGAAATAGTCTATGAAGGAAATCGTTGTAGGCTAGTTTATATGTTTAATAACTTTGAAGAACATGTTTTTAATGAAGATAGTTTAAGGAAAAGGCATAATGATTTCTTAGAAACTTACTTTGAGTCATTAGCAAATTCGGAAGACGATGTGATTAAGATAAAAGGAAATATATATTCAACTAGAGTCACAACATTTAATGAATTTGTAGCCTTCTTAAACTTGTTAAAATGTGATGATATAATTCGTCAAGAATGGGATTACTTTAGATATAAATTTGATAAGGTTGTTAAATGGTTTTATAATCATTACTTAAACAAATCCCTTCCCGGTCCTATTCCTCCTACAATCAATGGAACACAAGTATATCTACTTGATCTCTACAAACTAATAGAAGGTCTTGGAGGATACTTAAGTGTTCATTTTGGTCAAGAATTCGGAACAATTGGTGAACTTATTGGCTTATCAAAGCAAGATGGTGATGAATTGAAGAAGTGCTACATCAAATACCTAGACATTTTCACATCCTACTACAAAACTGCTAGGGGCCCTAATTTTCCTACCAAAAGAGTAGAAGTGGACAAATATAGTCCGTTGTCTCAACAAGAGGCGTTGGCACCCAAACAATCTATGGCAGAAGTTAAAGGAAAAGAAAAGCTAGAGCACTTTGGAGTTATTTTAGAAGATGAAGAAGAGAAGAAGTCCTACACCAAACCGTCTCTACCACATAATTGGCAAAACATAAAAGTCAAGGAGGAAGCACGCAGCAACTCAAGTGATGATTTCACAATCATCCCTTGATGATTCGAAGAAGGCTTCTACATTTCTCAATCCTATGATCTTAGGGAGGAGATTGTTGAAAGTATTTTTAAGATCATAGTATTTACAGTTTTTACTTAGAACAATTATTGTATTTGTATGTACTTATACGTTGTAAATTATAAGCATAGATAGAACTTGCAGGCCTGAATATGGGCTGCATAAATATATGTCTGGGCCAAAGGCCAACAGACACTTAGGGAACGTTTTAATAGGGTTAGTTTATTTAGTTATATGGCAGTTACAAGGAAGAGACGTGTTGTTTCTGTTGAAGCATCATAACGCTTCTTCCAACCATTGTACCTGTTCATTCGCTATATATAGCTTCTGTAATTTTCGTTATCAATACAATTCCAGAAGTTATTAGTACAAAAATTACTTTGTTACAACATATATTTGTGTTACTTATTCGCTGCATATCTCGTTATATATTCTGTCAAACCCTACAAAACTTTCTGCCATTCTATTCGAACCAGAAACCATGGTGAATACAAACACTTTCTTGGAGGAATCATGGTCGAACCACAAACATGTGGGTGACCCTTTCAATACGTGGTATCAGAGCAACCTGGGGCGTCCTCTAAGAAACAAGATGCAGCAAACTTTCATACACCGTCAATTGAAAAGGGAGAACGAGAAGAAAATAGGCAAGTGCATACGGCAAATCACCCATGATTGCAAGGATATGTTGAAGAAAAAACTGGAGGAGATCGATGCATACAATTCAACTCTTACACAAAACAAATTTCTGTAAACACAATTACTAGATGACAAATTATTATTACAAGTTATAAAAAAGTTATTTAGTGATTATTTCAATTCAATTTCAATTCTGGTATATTGTGATTTGAACGTTAGACCAATAAAGATCCACATTTGGGCCAACACATTTTAATACAGTTTCGAAACGTGTCTTTAACTTTTGGTACATGCTCCCCTTTAACATCTTTGATAAAACGCCTAACATTTTCTTTCTAGCCATTGTGTATCATGACTCCTTGATGTAGATGAGCCCCTACAAATTTCTTCTATTTAGTTTAATGATTTAAAACAGAAATGTAATACAAAACAATTTTCAAGAAACTCGTGCAGAAAGAATGTTGAAGGTAGTAATGGATAACCAAAATGTGAATAGTTGAACACGACTAGTGTAGGACGACAATCGTGTGGATGTTTCTTCCCAGGAAATTGTTGATCCATTTTAGCTGAAGACTAAACGAGTTTTCTTCAACTTTCCATTTATACTTTTTTTTATCGGGAAAAGAATTCTACAGTAGTTTCTGATAACATAGTCAAATATTGCGTATATGAAAAGGATCGGAGGGGAAAGATATGATATTCCAAAAGACTTGCCACTTTCCCTATACTTCTACTCCGTATTAACTTTGGAGTTGAAATGGATCGGAACATAATTTATGAAACATTAAATCTGATTTATTATGATCTGCAAAACCAACAATTACCGTCGACAGTGAAAACAAAGAGCAAATGGTCCAGAGACTCGACAACATTGCACCGTGTGCATCCATATTTCTAGTTTATAATTACTCTCTTCTTTAAGAATTCCTTAGTTCGTGCATCTTACATTTGGATTGACCACATAAAGATTATCACCTTTAGAGGAGTACTAGATTACCATAATTGATCCATCTAACTTAGCGGTGAGGCGAGTTTGTTACTAGACAATTTAACTGCATCCTTAAACTAGCTAGTAGCCTAGTACTCTTCAAATTTATGATCAACTATCAGTTTACAAAGAAACTTAAACAAAATAAAAACCGAATTTGGGCCCCAAAGGTTTGGGCCAAATTGAAACTATGATCAAGAACTTGAAGTATTGTCCATATTGTCATCATATTTGTCTAATTTATGCTGAAACATCTTAGCACAAATGAGAAAATACCCAAAGTTTACTACCCCAATTGCTGCTAACAACCAATAAACTATATCTAATCTACCATCATTCAAGTCATTCATCAACCACGCCGTACTTTTCCTAATCAAACTCGTAATCCCTGTACTCAAATAAAATCCAACTGCAACCAACAACGATACCATAGCCGTAGATGTACCACGCAAAGATGTTGGAAATTCTTGATAGTATAACAAAATTTGGCCTGGAAAAAGAAATCCTTCACTTATTCCTACAACTATTAAGGGTGCCACAAGCCATAACGCTGGAAAGGGCACAACTGAGGTCATACCGGTGCTTATGCCAATAAGATTGTGGGACCGGGCAGTGTGTAGCCTTTGGACCTCAATGATGCCAGCTAGCACTAAACCTAAAACATTAAGTACATGACCAACTCCTATTCGTTGGAGGGGTGTTAAAGGCGATCCGTTTAGCTTTTTCCATACTGGAAAGATGAATCGATCGATTATAAAAAGTGAAATGGCTGTAGCTAGAGTGTTGAAGAATAAGAAAGAGGCTGCAGGGATTTTGAAGTTTGAACCACCAAGGTGCCTATCCATGGCTAGAGCTTGAAGGATAATGAAGTTGTTAAACATGCCAACAAGGCCACTTAATAGAACACTCGAGGACCATAGTGGCATTATTCTTATAAGGGTTTTTAAGTCTTCCACTTCTTGTACACTGCTTAGGCTCCATGATTTTGATTTTTGGCCGTCAGATTCAATCTTTATAGCCCCTCGATTTAAGAACCTACATGTTGATCGATCAAGTATACCATTTTGATTGGAAAAATGTTATGGTATAAAATATGATTTTGCATGAATTTTCATTGAATATTCTAATTAAGCCTAATATGAAACAAGTCAACTTGAGTTTATGAATGTTTGTTGCCATGTATACCTGAAACTATCAGATGGGCTTGTGTTAGATTTGTCATCTATGTCGTAGTTAAATTCATGGTTTCTTGAAGAAACTCTTCTCTTCCTCACTGCCGCTACAATAACTCGAGCAATGCTAGTAAAAGGGCTTCCTGTAGGTTTTATTCGTTGGTAAAATTTCGTTCCAGACAAGAATAGTATCACACCAATTAAGTTACTGGCAGCGCTAATCCCAAACCCTAACGTCCAACTAACATTATCTTGAACATAGACTATGGCAGTCGAACTTATTGCACCGGCAACATAAAGGGCACAATAGTACCAATTAAAATAGGTTGCAACACTATTAGGATCCTTAAATTGATCAGCTCCCATCGTAGCAGTGGTGAAACGTGTGCCTCCAAACCCTATGCAAGTTAACCCTAAAATTGTGTAAAGAACTCCGTATTGAAGCTTAGATGGAGATTCACATGGGAGCGACATGTTGGTACATGGTGAAGGTCTTAGGGAAGGAAAAGCAGCTGTTAACGTCATTAACGTCATGCCCTGAAATCGATCATTAACTTGTCATGTTTATGTAAGACAAATGTATAATAAACATAAGGAATTACATGTTACATGTCATTTTAGCCAAAAATAAATTACGAGACTAAGATATATACCACGAGTGAAACGATTGAGAAAACCACGACGACAATGAAGGGGCCATAAAAGGAGTCCGCGAGAATAGCTCCTGGGATCGGAAAGAGAAAGAAGCAGCCAAGGACAACATTGATGATTTGAGTGGCATCAATGCTCTTAACATTATACTTAGTGATAAGATACACAATGAGGTTTCCTACCCACCCTCCTGTTGCCAATGCTATAGCAAACATACATCCTGCATCATAAAACACAAGTCATATTCCATTCCTTACAAGATACATGAACTTGAGGACGATAGATATATTATTGTAGTACTAAAGTGTGTAAAGAAAGAGATCGAAAAACCTAATATGAAGGGGAAGGTAGTCCATCCTCCTCTATTACTATGTTTCATCAAGACATTGTTTGTGTCTTCAACTGCCTTATGTTGGCTGTTGTTTACTACTTCAACATGTTTCTTTGGCTGATCATTAAGTTCCATTTTCTTGTTTGTTCCTATCTAATGAGAAAATGAGATTTGGAGTAGCATGTATATATAAAGACTTATGGGTACTATGAGTTAATGGTCACAAGAGTAATTTAACAGTTAAAATCTGAAAAATGGAAATTCTTTTTATTATGGTGGGGTATGTAAGATGGCTAGATTAATCCCCTAATACAAAAGATCATTGTTTGTTATGCTTTTTACTTACTATTTAGTCTCTCTCTTTTATCACGTTTTTCATTTTTCTACAAAGCTAAATTATTATTATTATTTTTTTATTTTTATTTTTTTCCTAATACAAAGCTAAATTATTGAAGGACATAATTTTCTTCACCTTATTTATAACACAGAATTAGAACAAAAAAAAATGTCCACTTGCATTAGTGATCCATAAATTAAAATTCGTTTGTAATGAAAACGGACAGAGCAGTGGGTAAAATAGTTCATTCCATATCATTTTTTAGTGGCCATAATAGTAAGGATATTTTCATTTGAGTTTTTGCAATGTTACTGTTCTACTTGATACGCAGTAGTGTTTAATTGGTGTTCGTTAAACTAAGTAACTAGAATCATGTTTTGTTGGGTTCTTCAGTACCCAGTTGCACTGAACCTGAATT